>JAOTRI020131377.1:0-11394 GCA_028564885.2 Zoanthus sanctaehelenae
ATACCTACAATTGAACTTATCATTTCAAGCTTCTGTTTCGTGTCTAACCTGGCAGTCAAAATCATGTTAGGATGATCACGTGAGAAAGAAGAGTTGAGTGTAACTAATCTCTAGGATTTTTAGGCATGCAAGTGCAATCGCAAATAAATTTTTAGGAGCACAATTAAAAATGTAGGCACATGTGCGACCAGCAGTCACTAACTTTGAGCCCTGTGAGGTCCAATGCAGTCATCTACTTTTAGTTTGTTTATGTTTTACTATAATAACAGAAATGTTTATATGTGAAATACTAAAAGTTAATTTGTATTATTTTATTATTTAAGGTAACACACACAAGTTGCATCCAGGAGTGACAGACAGTGTGCTCAAGTTTGCATTACCTGCCTGGAAGCAGGGCAAAAACATCAGCAACACATGAAATCATAAGCAATTAATATTTAGCATGGACTGATGTTTTTCTCTGTATAGAATGCTATTGACAATGTCTTTGTTCAAAAGTTGATAATTAATTCTCACTATTTCCAACAATGGATCACCACCTTGTATCGTGGTGAGGCGGTTTGAGTGTCCCAATGATCCCTAGAGCTATGCCGGCTGGAGTCTGCGACTCCTGGTGAGTCACCCATGCTGGACAGGTCAAAGGATAGGGGCCAGCAACTATATATAGTTGCTAAAAGTTCATACTAGTTCTTAATATATAAAATTTTAACACAAAATTTGATTTTAATTATTACTGAAAATTTTATACATATAGATCAAGCTATTTCATGAGAGTTTTATTACTTAAAAACAAAATTGAATTATATTTTATCTCTATTATTGAATCAAGATATACTTTTTTAATCGTTAGAGTTTTGAATAGCCCATAATTTTATACAATTATATACATAAATTAAAACTACATTTATTTAATATTTTTATTTCAAATTCAAATGAGCATATTAGAGAATTAATATATCATTAACATTTCCCAGTGGCCTATAACTTCTATAACATGTAAGTACCACAAACAATTGTAATTATATTATGATATTAAACATGACAAATGTATATTTATTGTATTATCTGCCAACTTATAGCAAGTGTGAAGAACTGTTTGACATTTATTAATAATTATTATGAAATAAATCTGTGAGGTATATAGTACTAAAATTTAGTTGTTGCTCTAAAACTTTCACACAATTTAGATTTTTTTCACATTCAAAAGATTTTTCACACATTTTTCATCTAAAATTTTTCATACAATTTTCACACAAATCACACTTTTCACACATTTTATGCCTACTTCATAATTTATTTTTCACACATTTTTTCACACAATTTTTCACAAATTTCCTTTTTCACACATATTTGCCTGTTAACCAAAAAATTTTTTTCACATATTTTTTATAAAGATTTCACACATTTTCATGTGTGAAAAAGGGACACCATTTTCACACATGATTCACACATCATTTTCATACAATTGAAAATTTCTATGAATTACAAACAGGAATTCTAAGAAAATTGTATTTGACCTAAAGTGACAGATAATCATAGTAATTGCATTTTTTCTAATTGTTGACATTCATTAATTAGAAAAATAACTTGTAATCAATTCCAGAGTAAGGAGAAAAAACACCGACTATTATTGATTACATATAGTACAGCTAAAACTTAGTACTTTAATCATAATTTGCATGGTAAAAAACCCAGCCATGTTTTCAAGTAATTTTTAAACTGTAAATTATAAATATGCAAAAAGGTAATTAATAGAAGTACTGTAGTATACAGATTGTAACAGTTGACAATTTAATTGTTTATGGATGCACTTAGCTACTATATATTAAGAGTAAAAATATAATCACACAAAACAATGGATGCAACAAGTCAGTACGTCTAGTACATGGAATTCCTGATAACTGTTTTATCGTTGGTCTTCTAACCTTGTATTACTCATGGTGTTGTGGTAAAAGTTTAAAATGATCAATATCCAAGCTTAAAGCTAAAAGAAATTGTACCATTAAGAAAGTGAAACTACAGCATATATAATTTTATTGGTAGCTTTGGTCAAACAGTAGCCCTATTGTCAGCTCCACTTCCACTGACTTTCAACTCTTGCTCGATAGCACTCGATACCGTTTCGAGGTAAGAGGAATTGCTTCTTCTTTTGAGCCCTTTCGAGGTGAGTATTATTTTCAGTTGTCTGACACTAAAGTGTCTGATGGTGTAGCAAAATAAAGCAACAAAATATTTCTTTTTGAGAGTATAAGCATGCCCTTACAGAATTACAGTAGTATACTATAAGTATACTTTTAGCACTAGCCAAAAGTATACTTATTTTATTCTTAAAGTATACTTAAAGTATACTTCAGTGAAGTATACTTTGACTAACATACTTTTCCTCACTCAAAAAGTATACTTCAAGTATACTTTTCAAGAAGTATATTTAAAGTATATATACTGTCAAAGAAGTATACTTGAAGTATACTAAAAGTTGTGCATCATCAGTTCCCTAATTAGAAGTTGAATCATACCATATTCTAATTTAGTAACTAAAAATGCTTTTAGTTCAATGTAATAGTACTTACATCGTTACAAATATCAAATTTAGTTGCAGGTTAAATACTATTAAAATTTCTTAATTTCGAAGATGTCTTCATTGCTTCAAAGATAAGAATGTTATTTATGTTACATGAAAGACACATCAGCAAGCTGGCATTGAAAAGCAATAGCTGAGCAACATTTATTCTACTTTCCTATTTTGCACAGATTATTATGATCTAGTTGGAAATAGATGCTAGCTGGAAATAGTGGGAATTAATTATCAACTTTTGAACAAAGACATTGTCAATAACAGTACAGAGAAAAACATCAGTCCATGCTATTATGATTTCATTTGTTGCTGACGTTTTTGCCCTGCTTCCAGACAGGTAATGCAAACTTGAGCACACTGTCTGACACTCCTGTATGCAACTTGTATGTGTTACTACCTTAAATAACAAAATAATACAAATTAACTATTAGTATTTGACATATAAAAATTTCTGTTATTAATAGTAAAACATAAACAAACTACTGTAAAAGTAGATGACTGCATTGGACCAGCTCACAGGGCTCAAAGTTAGTGACAGCTGGTTGCACAAGTGACTACATTTTTAATTGTGCACCTAAAAATTCATTTGCGATTGCACTTGCATGCCTAAAAATCCTGGAGATTAGTTTGACTGTGCTTATCACCACTCAACTCTCCTTTCTCATGAGATCATCCTAACATGATTTTGACTGCCAGGTTAGACACGAAACAGAAGCTTGAAATGATAAGTTCAATTGTAGGTATTGCATAATGAGAATCCAAACAATAAGGTTTTCTTGGTGGTTCACATTAATTTCAATAGAGATGAATAAAAAATTTTCTGTTGGATTGAATGTATAATGAATGTTTATAACAAACTTGACACATTTATTTGTCTTTCAGGCTCTTAATCTGTAGATTGGCTCAATCTCAAGAACTATTATTAATAATAATTTGTTTCCATTATTAACTACAGTATTATTAATAATAATAGTTCTTTAGATTGAGCCAAGAATAAACTTTGAACCCCACCTCAGTTAATATACAATGAGAAAATTTTCAAACATTAACAAACTTGTAGTAAACTGACTCGTTAAAAATTGGTTGCTAAGCTAAAGATACTATTTTCCGCAGTGGTCTATTCTACAGCCAGAATATACTGTACAAGTTTGTCTGTGTCAAATAGTAAGTGTAACTTATTTACTAGGGAATAAATACAGCTGATTTATTTCATACTTGCCTGAATTGTGCTGGAGAAATAGCACTAGTAATGTTCATTCTGCATAGATATTATAGTTACAAGTTTACAAGTTTTATTATTTTCAAAAAATGAAACACTGACATTGTTTCATTAATTGTCTCCTCACTTACTTAAAGTGCATATGAAGGAAAAATTTTTTTTTCGCTAGTTCAAAAGTAAGTTACTTCTAGGTTCAACTTCTGAAAAAAATTTTAAAATCTGACTTTTATTTGTTTTTTTTATATAAGCGCTCGAAGTTGCAAATTCTATGTCTTGGACGAGCAATTCGGAGTCTAGGTTCTACATAGGCTCTGACGTCATAAAAGTCATTCGCCTTCCCGATTTTGCATTGTGGTTTCGTACATTCTCTTAGTTACATGTAGAACTACAGCACACGGATTTCCCATATTTTTAAAGCTCTACATATACGACACCATAATGCAAAATAGGGAAGGCAAAGGACTTTTATGATGTCAGAACCTATGTAGAACCTAGACTCCGAACATTTGCAACTTTGAGCCCTTATAAAAAAAATAAAAGTCCGATTTCAAAAATGTTTTCAGAAATTGAACCTAGAAGTAACCTATTTTTGAATTAGCGAAAAAAAAATTTCCTTCATATGCACTTTAAATGTTATATATACACACCAGAACCTGCTCTATTTTACTAACTTCTTTGAATCAAAGGTTATTTTAATTAAATGTGACTTAAGTAATATGAGCAAAACATACTTAGATTGATAGGTATCACTTATAAATTCGTGTATCATCCAAGCTAGTTCGATCCTGGATTAATTTCAAAGAGTAATTATTAAGAAACATGAAGAATACACCGGCGAAGGACTTCTTAAAAATTTAGTTTCTACTACTAAATGCAACAAAACAAAAATACAAGCGATTGTTGTTAAAGGTTCGATTCATTGACGCACTTTATAAATATGAACCTTGTTTAAAAAGTTTACATATAATTAAACAAAAAATACTTACCTTTCACTCAGATACATGGCATTATAAGCACTTCTTTTACTGTGAAAAGGATCGACGCGATTATCTTCAATATTACCGTTGATCAACTTGGCGCCGCAGTTTGAAACACAAGACTTCCGAGATCGTACGATAGGTGAGCTGGTAACTAGTGCCAAGCTTCCGCATGTGATTCTTAGAAAAACACGTCCGCCACGAAGAAACTGTACTTTCTGTTCTTTTTTTTGATTGGACCATCTTTGTTCTGGATATTTTTGTTATTTTTCTGTTTTAATTTGAAGGATAAATGTTCTGGGCTACATGATTGAAGCTTCTTACTACAGATAAGATTTTAAAGACACTAGCGATCTGAATAACGAACTTTTAATTTTTATTTAGATCCTTGCTTAAATACTTCAGGTGCCAGTATAATATATCTGTTTTTGTATATGTAATCTTTTAAGTATATGATGATTGTAAAAAACTGAGAATTTAATCTTGCAAAAAAAAACAAAGAGCTGTGTATAATGAAAGTTCCTGCCCCAGGACCAAATGCAACTGCTTTTATTTAGCATTTATAACAGTAATAGTCCACAAAATGAACAAAAAAAGCTGAGCAATGAAAGGTATGCAGTTATTTTATACGAAGTGGCTATATCAGCGGTAGCCGCTCAAAGGTTTTCAATACATTAAATGGGCAGTAGGTGTCAAATTTCTCCTAAATCACGCAAAAACTAAATCTTACAAAAATAAGGTTATTCTTGCTTTCTTTACAATCCTGCAACTAATAGAGAGTTTTAAAAATTGCCTGTTTATGTCGACGGTTTCCCTGAGATTATCATTTGTACATGTGTCAGACTTGATAGTATTATATATTTTAAACTTTATCTCCTTTGTTTACAGAGTTGCATGAACATCAATTAGTCTATTCCAACTTTGGTAAGGAAGTGATACGCTACTAAAACTTGCTTGTTTATACATGAACGGCGGTTTACCTTGTCTATAAATACTATACGCTTTGTCACACTCTGGCGCCACACTTCGTAATTTCGCGTACGGCTGAGCTTCCTAGAATGTTGAGCTATTCTGGTATTGTTGAGAACTTCTACAAGTGATACACATTGCTAATTTGCCTGGACGGTTTTCCTTCGCACACTTCTCTTTTTCAAAACTTTCTCCATTCGAAAAAGAGCAGTTAATCCTGAGATCGTTAACGAATAATATTTTCGCCGTGGAGGCATTGGCTGGAAAATGCAACAATAATGACATTTCTCCTCCGAGCGAAATTCCAGACTCGACACAAGACGAAGATCATATGAATATCTATCAAGTACAGAGGTTTTTTAACAAGGAGGCATGGGTAAAAGTTTTGGAAGTTGTGGAGCTAAAAAAACCCAAAAAGGGTGGCATTGTCCTGTCTGTTTCATAGTAATAAACGACGAAAATGAAGACAGCATCGCATACGAAAGATGTCTAGCATGGCATCATTTTAGATGTGCTTCAGTTAAAAGAAAGCCTAAATGTCGCGCCTGGTTCTGCCAAGGCTGCAAGCTTAAAGTAGCATAAGTAATACAGGTATCAATGTAAAGATGGAGAGGGGATTCGGGTAAAAGTGAGGAATTTTAACACCTCTGCTTTTCCTACCCCTGAAATTTGATCATGAACCGTTGCCCCATAGTGAGGCAACAGTCAAGTAGGGGGCTGGGACCATTTGAATTTAGTGTTTAGCCACCATGTCAAAATTGTCCCACATTTTATATGCTCCTTAAAGAATAATTTATTCAATTTTGAGAATGCAAAAACCTGTTTCATACTTTTTTTAAGACACTGGATCTTGAGTTGGCCACAATGTTTCACAATTCGTCAGTACTTTGCAATATCCAAATACAGATGGAGAATTTTGACTACATTTTGTCCAATTTCTAGTCGCCAGATTCGGGCATTTGACTAAGAAATCCAAAAAATGCCACATGCTTGAGATCTGCCCCACCCCCTTTCTCCGTCTTTACATTGACATGATACTTAAGGTATTGATCCATGTTGAATTGCTAGAGAACCAAGTTATGTCCGCGAAACACGCAAACCAATTGCTATTTCAAACAGAAAGAGACTTTGTCACCAAAGCGAAATATGCCAAGTGTACCAAGGAAAACAATACATAAAAACAGGCAAATTAGCTATGTGTATCACTTGTAGAAAATCTTAACAAAGTTAAAATAGTCTTCATGCGGCCTTGGTTGCTGTTTTTTTTTCGATTTTTCTTTAATTTGGAAAATTACAGCTAATTTAGTTTTTTGAGGACTATTGAGCGGGAGCTTGGCAGTACACAAAATTACCAAGTGTGCCAAGGAAAACCGTCCATAAAAACAGGCAAATTAGCAATGTCTATCACTTGAAGAAATTCTCAACAATACCAGAATAGCTCAATTGCAACATTCTAGGAAGCTCAGCCGTACGCAAAATTACGAAGTGTGGCGACAGAGTGTGACAAAGCGTGTAGTATTTATAGAAAAGGTAAACCGCCGTTCATGTATAAACAAGCAAGTTTTAATAGCGTTTCACTTCCTCACCAAAGTTGGAATGGACTAATAGGCCCAGGTCAAACGTAGAAACCTCACATGTGCCGAACTAAATTTCATTTGAGGTCGACCCAAATTAATTAATTTCGACTGTTGGGTCAAACGTCGAACTTAATACAGTCAACCTCAAAATATTGCTCAGAATGTAGTCAAGCATTTCATGTGTCAGCGGGCTTTCGAAAATGAAAAGGATTCAAAATGGTGCCAATTAAAAATGCCCAAGCCCTTGTCTACAAAACTGTTCGAAATTCAAATGTTTCTAATTCATCATTTCAATACAACTACTATCAATTTGAGTTAGTTCCCTACTTGTAAAAATGGAAGAAAAATCCGTCGCGTCGTTTCTTCATTTAGCTTCATTGTTGAGCTGTCGTTGCACAAAGAACAACATCGGCTTATGAAATAATAAAACGCGCAAGGTAAGTTTTACATATATTTTTAAATGCAAATGAAAATCCAGTTTGGATATTCTGCCGTATATACATACCTTAAGGCCGGCGCACACTTGAGGTAAACGTCTGAGCTCTTTGCCTCGCGAGGCAGTTTGCTGAGCTTGTTTCGCAAGTGTGCGGCAAAATTTTGGTGCGAATTTTTCCTCGCGAGCTCTTGCGAAAATAATCTGTCGTGTTTGATAATTTTTGCCTCGCAAAGCCAATTTCTCGTCGTGTGCGGACGACATGAGGATCTTGCTGAGCCAAATTTAAATTGCAGCCAATGAAATCGCTTTTTGTGATTGCGTCATCTTTGTTTTGACTGAAAAGATCTGAGAAAATGGCGTCATTTTTGCTTGGCGAGCTGACAAAATGGCGGGGATTGAACAATTATCTCTCGCGGCTCTTCTTCTTCTTCGTAGAAGACGAAGACAAAACTTAATAAGTTTTTCTTCTCTCAATAAATCATTAATGACACTAGCGCCCGCCATTTTCACCGTCAAAACAAGCAAAAATGACGCCATCCCAGAACGCTACAATTGTAATCTAGCTCAGCAAGATGCTCATGTCGTCCGCAGACAATGAGAAATTGGCCTCGCGAGGCAAAGATTATCAAACACGACAGATTTTTGTCTCACGACCTCGCGACGCAAAATTCTCATCCAAAATTTTGCCGCACACGTGCGAAAACAGCTAAGCAAACTGTCTCGCGAGGCAAAGAGCTCGGACGTTTACCTCAAGTGTGCGCCGGGTTAGACGCAGTTTTTTGCGTTGACTATCGTGTAACCACAAGACGAACACTTGTACGACCTTTTTTCTTGCCTAAACCAAATCAGCTTTCCATCCTCCCGGGGTAGGTAAATGAGTACCAGCGTTTGCTGCATGCGATGGATTAGTGTCCGGTCCAAGGGGAGTTTAGGACTCTCATCGCACGATAAGCGTCGGGCCACATAGATCGTGATTAAAGGCATGCCGGGCAAGAAAAAGCTTGATAATAAACAATTTTTATTGTTTTTATTCATCGCACAATGCAATATCATTTTCAAACATGCACCCATGTCATTGTAAAAACAAGCAAACAACGAAATGATTGACAAAAAAATTACTTGTCTTTCGTAGTGTGGTGTTTTTATTTAGTTATAAAAATTACAGTGATGTTAATTTACTCTAAAAATGGTTTCGCGCAGTAGTAAATCGGGGAAGTAAAAAAGAGCTCAAAATCTTTGTAAAACACAATTAAAAATTTAGTAAGCTTCATGTTTGAAACGATAGTTGCAATTTAGACAGGTGAAATGAAACTTCATGTGGCGACAAATTTAAAACATTTAAAGTGGTTATAAATTAAAGTCGTTCTGTAATCCACTGTGAAAGCTACACTGGTTGACTTGAGAAAAACAAAACAAAATGGAAACAAATAAAGAATTTAGAATTTGCCAAGACGTTGCAGAAAAGAAGCCTTTGTCAAGACTTAACGTGGTTGTTGACCGACTTAAAGAATTTTGTGGCTACACAACAGCTCATGGAGTTGGAAGATTAATTGAAGCAAACGGTTTTTTCAGGCGACTGTTTTGGGTGATTGCTTGCGCTTCTGCAATGACATTTTTTATCCTTCAAGTTTACTCTTTGCAAGACCAATTTGCTAGACGACCAGTCCAAACACGGATTGATGTAGAGCATGAAATTGTAAGATATACTAATTGATAAGTGGGTTAGTAATAAATTTTATAAACGTGTTACATGTTTTTTATAAAATGTTTTTTATATTGAGATCGAATATGTGTTAAGAATTGAGAATATCCTAGGACTATATGCCTGGACTCAGCTTGTTATTCTAGATTTAAAAATTCATGTGATCCTAAAAAAAGAAGTTCAATTTCTGTCAGTTATCACGCGATTCCGTTATCAAATAGCGGTTGTCATCTGTTAGTATATTACAGCTTTAATATAGATATATGTTACCAAAATTAAATGTAGTCATGTCAAGAATATATTAAGAATATAAAAGGCTGATATTTATCAAAAAGTTAAGAATATTGAGCTTGATATTTGTCAAAAAGTTGAGAATATTGAGTCTGAAACGAAAAAAGACTATTTTTAAAGAAGAATGTAAGCATATATGTATAGATCAGACTTTAACTGGCTCTTCGTTTGTTTGAGTGATACAGTTCCTCCCCCCCCCCGACACGTACATATCATCCTTGATTATGACAAAATTTTCAAAAAATAGCGAAGTTAGCAAATACAATTTATATTTATTTTTTCATATATTCCAAATATCAAACATTGACTTTCCTTCGCATGTTTTCAAAAATATCAAATTTTTGACTAACGTTTTCTGTCATTTTACAAAACAGTTATTGGCATTTATAAACACAACCGGGTGGTCAGTCGAGTTTAAGTTATGAAATGATTTATTTTACGATATTTAACTTTTGTGTAAAGTGGTGATTCAGCACTTCTTTGGTAAAAAGAAAGTGCGAAACAATTCTAGTAGAATGTTCATTGTTTGATTTTTTTTTCTATCTTTTGTTTATATTTCTTTGACTTTGAAGTTTGTATCACGTATGAGTTATGAGAATATTTTTTTATTTCATTTACTTGTTATGGCCAACGTTTTGAAGTTGCCTTCGGCTGATTTATTTATTTTGTTTTTGTTTTTAAATTAGGAGCTTGTATTTCCTGAGGTGACACTTTGTAACTTAAACATCCTTCGGAAAAGCCATGGAAAAGCTTTACCGAAATTAAATCAATTGATGTCTGGAATTCATCACTTTGAAAGTAAGTCTTTTAAAATAAATCATAGTTGATAAATTCGTTTCTGTCTTTCTATCTTTTATGTACTTGTAACTTAATGTAACAAAAATGCTCATTTTATTTCATACTGATATATAGAGGATATTACACAGCCGACGCGAAGATATGAAATTTGTTTTCCAATGATGAAATAACTATTTACATTAGAAAATATCTGAAATATGTTTATTGAATTCTCCCACAAAGTGTCAAATTTAAGCAATATCTTTGGGAAAAAGGTTGACAGCTTGTTTCTATGGACTTTGGCTGCTGTCAATTGACGACTCTACAATAATTCGTCTTCTCTTTTTGCTATGTTTTGCAATGCAAGCGACGACAAGCGCGGGAAAATACTGACGTGTGCGCACATCCGGGACTTTTGGTAAATAACTTTTTCATATTTCACTCAAGTGAAATATGAAAATATCTGTGGTATACTTTCTGGTATTTTACGAGTAACCATATAATTATCCAAAATACATTACCAACCTTAATTAATAAAATGGATCAAGAATTACATAACACCAATCATTTCTACTCTTCAAGACAAGCAAGATGAATGGTCACTTTATAGAGTTTCATCAACTGGTTCAAAAGTTAGAATATATAACACCAATCATTTCTACTCTTCAAGACAAGCAAGATGAATGGTCACTTTATAGAGTTTCACCAACTGGTTCAAAAGTTAGAATATATAACACCAATCATTTCTACTCTTCAAGACAAGCAAGATGAATGGTCACTTTATAGAGTTTCACCAACTGGTTCAAAAGTTAGAATATATAACACCAATCATTTCTACTCTTCAAGACAAGCAAGATGAATGGTCACTTTA
>JAOTRI020131388.1:0-11394 GCA_028564885.2 Zoanthus sanctaehelenae
TCAGTAAGTGTTGATTGTCTCTCGACTCTGTTCATTGGCAGTCTCAGGACACAAAACATACTGTTCCCCTCAGTCTCAGTCAGTAAGTGTTGATTGTCTCTCGACTCTGTTCATTGGCAGTCTCAGGACACAAAACATACTGTTCCCCTCAGTCTCTCAATAAGTGTTTAATATTATCGAGGATTATCACTCACCGCAAAAACGTTTACCATCACAAAGTTCTTACTGATTTCAAGGATTTCCTTAGACTTTGTAAACTTCTTTTTGAATGCTGTTAAATAAAATAACATCAAAATAATATTAACTGATTATAATTGAGAACTGAGAATAAACGTTTTAATGGGCTTTTAATTATTATGTATTAAAACATACATGTAGTTCAACCGCCTCACATTTCAAGAAGATGGCTAATAGGAAATTTAGTGATCAAAAGCAACCGCTTAGAGAATCATCACAGTGGAGCTGATGATGTAAACACCACTTGAGGATTGCTCGTATTCGAGGTTAATATTGTTAGACAGCCGAGTTTTCTTATAAGCTTACCACAGGCTCATACTTTTACTGATGCAAAAGTTTAGTTTTAATTCGTTTTGCTCCAAATTTTGCTCGTCAAACTCGTTTGAAAATTTAAAAGACATCTCTTTCCTGATTTGGATACTTGACGAACAACTGTTCAGAAGAGTAAAAAGATCTTTGTGTAGTACTTGCCGATTTTTGGTTACATTAAGAAGTGTTCGGGTAATATACCGCATGGCTTATCGATTGTATAATAATAATAATAATAATAATAATAATAATAATAACAACAACAATAATAATAATTTATTCACATGTCATATTTGAATTGAATTTACAAAGAGATTACTTTAGATAGGTTTGTTTTTAAGGTATATTAAAAAATGTGGGGAAAAAGCTAAATATAGTGGAGTATTTAGAAATGTCTAGTGTCTAATGTGAGCAAAGGTTTTCTGGTTAGACACTAGTCATGCTATGTTGGGGGTTAATTTGTAGACAAAATGATAAACGATATTTTTCTAATAGGTACTTTTGGAGTGGTCAACGGATGTTGTTTATTGTGAATGAAACTGTTTTGTGAGTAGATATTTTTTACGTTCTTGGAAAAGCTGTAACTGCTTGCATTTTGTAGCTCTGTTGGAAGATGTTTCCATATATCAATTCTCATTGCTTTGGTAGATTGCTTACCGATGTTAGTTCTGTTATTGCTATTATTGTTATACACTTGAGTGAGGCGGACGTGGTTGGCGCAGTTGGTAAGATCTCTGCTTTCGAACCACAAGGTCCCCAGTTCGATCCCAGCATTTTGCCGAAAAATTCGAATATTTGCGTGACCTTACTTTTCCGCATAAGCCAATTCAGCTTTCCATCCTTCCGGGGTAGGTAATTGAGTACCAGTGTCTGCTGGGAGCTAACCTACGATGGATTAGTGTCCCGTCCAGGGGGAGTTAAAGACTCTCATCCGCTTAGCACTACAGAAACCAAAGATAAGCGCCGTCCCCATGGGCCACTAGGCTTGTAAAAAGATTTAGCTAGCATTACCGTGAGTGAGACTAATATAGACCTATTTTGAATCCCAACAATAATAGGCCCAGCCTAGTACCTATAAAGTTGCCTTAACTTGTGCGAAGTTTCATTTAATCGCATAAAGTTTTTACTTCAAGTCGTATACTCCAAAAGATTCATATATATCATTATTACTACGATTTTTAAAATTATTTCATAATAACTTATTGCTCTAACTAGCTAACTACAGCAGTTTTTTTAAAAACGCGGCAGACAAAAGTTCAAAAACTGACAAGGCCGCGGTGATAACAACATTAACCCTTTCACTCCCAATCGGTTATCAACACTCAATTTCTCCTTACATAACAAGTACAAAATAAAACATTTTGTAATGAAAAAATAAGAATTGATCAAACAAGGCAAACTACAGAAGATTAAAAGTGAAATTCTCTCAAACTAGCTCAATGAGAAGTATGGGCTTAAGTTGGGAGAATTTAATAATTCAATTGGGACTGAAAGGGTTAATGAAGTTGACTTAACTCCCATTCTAGAAAAATACTCCACAATATCACGCAATGTTACAGCTTCCCTTCTCCATAGAAATATTGTGCTTGAGCCAGATCTTGTCTACGAGAGGCGGAACTATTCCGCCCATCATCTAACAATGTTTTTGACATCACAACCTTATTCTTTGACGAGCTGAAGGGCTTTTGTGCAGGAAAATGATTTTAAAACTTTAACTTTATAAAATAAAAATGTCTATAATTGATAATTTCGCTAAGACCTCCAGCGATAAACAAACAGTGTAAAACTTTTAAAAGCAAAAACCACCCAAACTCTACTCCATGGTTTGGCCAGAACCTGCACGCATGCGCACAACCTGCTTCACCCGAGTAACAACAAAGCAAGTAACTGGAGCAACCAGTCCTTGTTAGGACTCATCATCACGGCACAGCTTTTCAGCCACGAGCAATGAAGCTAGTTCAGAGAACTGCTTTAAGGCTAACTCCCATCGCACGAATGTGGGAGCTTGGTTGGTGTATGCCAAAACATACCACAGGCAATGCGAAACAAAGTGTGATCTTTTAATTTGCAGTTACAGGATCAGACGCTACTGTTCTGAGCCCGCTATAAAAGTGCAGTGGCGTCCTATGGTGGGTTCCAATAACCCTTTTGGTTCTAATTTTTAGAGAGGATCAATGTCAAATCTACATTTTTGGAATCTAAAATATATGCACGCCAATATATCAAAATAAATTAAGGTTTGGCTTCCTTTTAAATAAATCGAAGCTTTAGCACGAGTGTAAAAGCGAAGTATGACGAAAACTTTTTCATGATGATTCTGAAAGACACCAGAAGTTGTTTGATACCTTTGCAAGCAGAGCACCAAGTCTTGTGCATTAACATCATTATTGGCTTCTTGCTATAAGATAAAAAAAATACTTAATAAACCTTTTGAAATAAAATATGCAAGCGCGTTATAATGTACTAACGAAAAAGATTTCACACACACACACGTGTTACTTACCATATATGAGTAAATAAAAATAAAGGTTTCTAAGAGCTACCTCATTAACACATATAACAAACATTGTGGTGAAAATGTGATCAAATCATTTTCAATTAGAAATGTATGATATTCATGTTAAGTTCGCTATGTGGTCAGCGGTTGCCAACATTTAAACAAATTATTACGTCACTTTAGCAAAATATGCTAGCGCCGCTACATTCGTCGACACGGATTTGCCTTTTTTTGTTCTTATTGGATTAAATGCATCACGTGATATGATCGTCCGATTTTGTTTGCCATTTGTGAACAAACCAAACATGATAGTTAACATCAAGAAAACCGTTTTACTAAACTGGCAACGAAGCTATATCAAGCCTTATTTTTAGAGTTGAGAACATCACACAAAGATCGTTCGCAGCGGATACAAGCTTGCTGGTATATTTGATGATATAATGACCTTAATTGGCTGATAGCTTGCCTTCAAATTTCAAAGTTACTCTTGAAGCTTGCCTTCTCGGCAAAATCGATTAATTTTATGACAAGCTATCAGCCGGGGACATTAGACTAGATAGACTGTCCGAAAATGAAACAGTTGACGAATGCATAATAAGAATTTTTAGGAATTGAATATCTAATTCTAGTTCTTTAAACTTTTTGTTCCTTGTAGTTCCTGTAGTATTTTCAGTAATTTAAAAACTAAAACTAAGCTTATATAATATTTTGATTTTACATTTATTGACGTTTTAACGTTTATCACTCGTTACCAATGTCGCGTAATTCCATATCCATCTTGTGATTGGTTTACAAAAGTAATCACATAGCGTCATTATCTGCTCAGGTTGCTGGAAATTGTTTTCAAATAACTTAAATATTACTTAGCACGGTTCATTCCTCTGCCGTCTGACAAACCTAGCGTTATCACTCGGCTAGCTCGTTGGCAAAAAGGTCGTAGTGAAACATCGCTAAGGAAGCGTAAAAGGAATTCTTAGGAGCATCGGAACAGCAAATAATAAAGTTCCATTTAAAGGATTAAGCGGGCGGATGTGGTTGGCGCAGTTGGTGAGATCTCTGCTTTCCAACCACAAGGTCCCGAGTTCAATCCCGGCATTTTGCCGAGATTCGAATATTTGCGTGGCCTTCTTTTCCGCCTAAGCCAGCTCTCAGCTTTCCATCCTTCTGGGATGGGTAATGCGATGAATTAGTGACCCGTCCAGTGGGAGTTAAAGACTCTCACCCGCTTAACACTACAGAAAACGGACAGTCAGGTTGGTGAAGTGGTCATCACTCGCGCTTACCACCTCTACGACCCGGGATCATCTCCAGGGGCCCGCATCTGGGCGGATATTTGTTCACTTCTATCTAACTCCGAGGATTTTTCTCCGGGTACTCCGGTATTCCTCCCTCTTTGACACTGTGCTCCAAGGTCACGAATGGTCCGTATAGCGGCAGCTAAGGGCACCTTTATATGCTTTCGGTCAACTCGTTGAGCTGCGTTGCCTCTGTACTTTGAGGAAGTGATGAGTGCAAGTCTTATTATTAGATAAGCACTGGCCCCACGGGCCAGTAGGCACGCATAAAGATTTTACCTAAACGGATCAAACATGTTGGTCAAACATTTCTTGGACGCAAGATGTTTAACCTGTTTGTAATGCACAATGAAATACGTTGGATGGAGTTATAAGGTGCTAGATGAAGTTTGACTTTCTTCGAACTTTTCATCATACGCTTAAGAGATAAAAAAATTCATGGGCCTGGTACCGAGATCCAACATTGTTGAATAGTGTTGGATTCATTTGAACACTCCAGCATCCAACACTAATCAAACTCCGTCCAATAGCGTTAGATTATGTTTGACCCACATGTTTGATCCGTTTAAACAGGCCTTTAATAAACATTTTACCTCTCAAGGGCCAGGTCAAACGATTCGGAGTACGAGATCCAGTCATATTGTTTTCCCCAACCTAGAAACAGAATAACCGACCAATTACTACAAAATCTGAGACGTAGTGTTTGACTTATAATCTAATATTAGTTTAAGCTAAAAATAGCTTCTTTAGAATAGCACAAAACTTCAATATCGAAATGTACTCAAAATTATACTGCGATCGTTAAACAAAAGGCAAGGCTAGACACGCAGCCAAATGACCACAGAATAGTAGAAGTGAGTTTTGGCTAGCATATTTTCTATTTCCACAGGCCGCTTTGGACAGCAAATAGAATTTAAGATTCTGTCTTTGTCAATGAAAGGCTTGCAAAGGAAAATGTTTTACTGCCAAATAAAAACACTAGCCATTAGATTGGTAGGTGGAAACACTAGTGTCAACCTTTGCAATTGCGTAAAACATAAAATTCATCTTACCATGATCTTTGGCCGGTATTTTTACCATCTTTAGAGCTCTTTTCATGGCTTTGACGACTGGAAATAAGTAAGCAAAAAGAGATAACGTTTACAAAAATGACAAATTCTCCCTGTTTTTTCAAGGTACACTTCTCACAATTTGATTAATATTATTATTACTGTTATTATTGTCATCAATTGTAGTTGTAGTCGCAATACTAACTGTATTACAAAATGGTAAGAGAAACATTTGCATTACTATTACCATTGCAACAGAAATAGCAATTACATTATCAATCACTGGTCTGGAATTTCGGATCCAGCAGGTTTTTTGATAGGTAAAACCAAGCAGAATTTTGTAAGCACACAATGCTTTTCTTATAAACATAACTATGCCTTGCTATACCTTTCCAGCTCAGTGGCCCATGGGGGCGGCGCTTATCTCCAGTTTCTGTAGTGTTAAGCGGATGAGAGTCTTTAACTTCCCCTGAATGTGACACTAATCCATCACAGGTTAGCTCCCAGCAGATGCTGGTACTCATTTACCTATCCCGGGAGGATGGAAAGCTGAATTGGCTTAGGCGGAAAAAGAGGATACACAAAGATTCAAATCTCGGCAAAGTGCCGGGATCGAACTCAGGACCTCGTGGTTGAAAAGCAGAGATCTTTCCAACTGCGTCAACCATGTCCGCCCATAATTATGCCTTAAAGGGAACCTCCACTAAAACAACAAAATAACTTTAAACCACAGAACATAATGTTTACAATTGGAATGCTTAATCTTTTTACAATGAAAGCGTTTGTATTCGAGAAAAATAAATTCCAAAAACGCTTATTTGGCTTTCAAATTTCCCGGGCGCCGCCATCTTGAATAATTGTGACGTAACTTGGCCGCCCTGTTGTTCTGATACAAAGAGCGATTGTTCTTGAACAATAGGGCAACCAAGTTACGTCACAACTATTCAGGATGGCGACGCCCGGGAAATTTGAAAGCCAAAATAAGCGGTTTTGGAATTTATTTTTCTCAATACAAACGCTTTCATTGGAAAAAGATTAAGCAATTCCAATTGTAAACATTATGTTCTTTGGTTTAAAGTTATTTTGTTGTTTTAGTGGAGGTCCCCTTTAATTTCAATTGCTTTTGAACCAGTTGCAAACCAAGCTTTACTGCAACGTATACAGATTAAGTGAAAATGTATGACGTATCAGTATAATATAACTCTGATGAATGAAAACTCAACAGATTTCATGGTATATGCCTTAAGAAGATTGTGAGAATTTGGTGGCTAACTTGAATTTTTCTATACATTTCATTTGTTTCGGTTTTCGTTCTGCCGGTGAAACACAACTGACAATTGTGACAACAGAGAAATGTATGGAAAAATTCAAATTGTGACGGGACGCTTTTTTATACAGCTATATATCTCAATATTTAGCATTCAGTTCCTCTCAACCAACATTAAAAGTTTCGATTTATCATTTTTCTTAAACTAAATTAAGTGTTATTTAAGATATTTGATGACGAACTTCCATACAAACTCTCTTATTTTGAGCCACTTTGCCTACTAAACAAGATGGCGAAGGCCTATTTGTTTGGTTAGAAGAGTTGGAACGAAGCGGCTAAAGTAGCACAGAATGTTTTAAAATAGAGCGAAGTGTCTGACAACGTCCAGAAGGATGTTAATGGGTTAATTGCGAGATTGGAAGAATTGAGTTTGAGTGAGCGGGATGCAAAGGATAGACAGAGGTGGAGGTTGAAAACCATGGCAACCCACTGCCAAAAAAAGGGAATCATAGCCAATAATGGTGTTGGCAGACAAAGAAGCCGAAGAACTTGATACGAGTAAAGAAAAAATTAATTCTCACTAACAGAACTCGGATTACACTGGATTTCCGATACGTAGTAAGTAACTTACCAGCTGCCAACAGTTCTCACTAATGCTGTTAGCTAAAATTTAGCAAAGTCCGTTACAAGCCAAGTGGATTCGGCACTTTTTTCCGGTTTCTGTTGTGCCAAGTGGATGATAGTCTTTGACTACCCCTGGACGGAACACTAATCCGTCGCAGGTTAGCTCCCAGCAGAAGCTGCTACTCATTTACCTACCCCGGATGGATGGAAAGCTGATTTGGCTCAGGCGGAAAAGAAGGTCACATAAATATTTAAATCTCAATATGGTCGTGATGAAACAAAAAATTGACCCTTGATCAACAAGCAGATATCTTACCAACTGCGCTAGCGGTGTCCTCCTGTTTTTCTCTTGTTCGGGCGTAGTTTTTTCAGTTTATTTTTAACCGTGAAATAGTTAGCTGATGAAAACTTTTGTACAAGATAAGTTTTCCTTAACCAGGGAACTTACAAAAAGACTTTCTCTTTTTTAAGCCATTTTCTTCGGGCTGTAACAGAGCGAAAATGAAGGCGCCCGCAAAGTATGTCGGACAATCAAACAAATCATTTCGGTTATATCTTACCAAGCGAAAAATGTGCTTTATCCAATTTTGTAGACACGACCGGAACTGGATCTGAAAAGAGATTTATAATAGATAAGTAAGTAGATTGCAGCTCAAAATAACCAAATGCATCGCTATCGCTGGATAATAACTATTAATTTGTAAGCCTCTAACCAGGATCATGCCCACTTCGTACCCAGGCTCATTTCACTGACGTAGCGGTGAAATGAGTCTGGGTTCGAGGTTAGATCAAGCGTAGTTAAGTGCATGAGTATGCCTGTTTACATTTTACTGAGTCCATCCCTCCAGTATGTCAATGTGTTTTACTGTTAAGAAAAATCATTGCCATTTCCTCCTATGTGATTTATGGATAAACTGTTGTATTCTGAACTAATTAACGAATCAGGTTTCAGACTCAGTTGAATAAGAAGGGAGTGGACATAGTAAATAAACAAAGTTATGATTTTTCACCATTTACATATTGTTCCTAAGAAGATGGTCGTAGTTAACGTTCAAAATCACACAAAACCTTTAATGAGCAATGTTAATTATATCTTACAAATGATAAAAATAATTTTCAAATCTTAATACTTAAGTAAAAATTTGGGGATGCGTGCTATTCAGTAAAAAGAAAGCGAATTTGAGAGAATGCATTCCTATCTTTGTGTTGCAGGCTGGGTGTCTTGTGTCCCCTAAGCAAAAATGTTTCCAACTCATTCAACGACACCACAGTGACTATTCTACGTAATAACGATCAGAAAACAGGTTCCAAGTTACGATGAAATGTGCTGGAAAGTGCTTGAACGTCAGCAATAACTGACTTATGTCGTTTTTTCGATCATGTTGATGTTCAGACAGTTTCCTCCTAAAACGAAAATCTATTCCCCTGTCTTCTTTTTGAGGTCCATCTTCCCGTCCAGTTGTTTTGCAAAAGTCGAGATTGTTGCTATCATACTCTTCCCCAGTCAGAGTTACAATAAAGAGGTATGAATTTGATTTTTGAAAATATTCTTAAATTTACTTAGTCTAAAAATGAAGGAAATTCGCTTTTTCAGATGACTATATTGCCGTCGTTTGAGGTAAGAATGGGGGGAGTATTGCACGGTATGTGGGATATGTCCCTGTGAAAACCTCCCTGTTTTCAAACTTCATTGGTTGGAATGTCTGGTTACGCATTATTTTTGGCTCTCACCTTTACACATGTAGAGTCCCGCTCGAATGCAGATATCGTGATACTTCGCTCCTCCCAGAATGTTCCAGTTCTTTGGAATAATCTGAACAAAGCGAGCTGTAAAGGGCTTTTTAAGAATGTTTTGTACAACTGTGTCCCTGTCGCTATTTCCTCCTAGAAGCTGTAAAACAAACATTTGGTTAAGATGCAAGAATCCTACGACTCCCAAAAGACAATAAACATAGTGAACATGTTGTTTACCGTCAAAACGGAAAAAACATAATCAAAATTCTTTTGTCAAACGAAACGAGCACCTATCAGCAAAGTTAGAGAAACAAGGTTTTAAAAAGAAGATTCTTAAAAAGCTTATGTAAAGTTCTATTAAAGTCACTAGGTCAAGTTTCTGAGTATGGAGCATCGATGAAGGGATTTAGAGAGCCATGAATTGTTTCGAAAGTTATAAATACCTTGTATGTCCTTGTATTTCATATTTGTTGGGGTTTTCTTGATGCGCGGTTTATTTGGCTAAATTGAATTTGTTTTTTCCGCGCATGCGTTTTGTTGATTTTTGTTCTGTGCCGCGAGTATTAGTTTTACGGTTTTAGTATTAATTTTCCTTCTTTTTAACAGTTGTTCAATCTTAATTGTTCTTCAACTGATACAAGATTTGATGGATCCGAAACCAAGTGTGGAATTGCACGCAATTTTGAAATATCTAACATGCTTACCATAACGTAAGGTAAAACATTATATTTGCCTTGACCATGCGCAATTTAATTGTAGATCTAGATAACTTATTAATCCACTATTAATCACAATTACCAGCTCATACGCCTGAATTTTTAGTTGTCGCTGAAATATTTACGGCTTGTAAGGTTTTCATGAAATTCAAGATTTTAACTAGCCTTATTATCTTTCCTTTTATTGGCTCAACTTTCATGGTAAGCTTACATGACGTGCTAACTGAGTAAAATAAATATACCTCAGGATATTGTGTCCAGGTATTTCCATCAAAGCTATATTTGACAGCATAACTAGTCACCCAGTTGTTGTAGCCATAAATATGCTGGCCTTGAGTTCCAATTTTTCCAATTTTGCGAGGATACATCAAATCCATCTGCAAAAACTGGTCTTTGTTTTGTGACAGGGCGTTTTTATGCTCAGCACACCATGCACCTGTATAAAGATTGTGAGAGCGGTTTAAAAATCAAGCGTTTCTTTAGCAGAAATCATGAGAATTCATTTAAGCTACTCAGTTGCATGGTTGACGTAGATCACTACTTTAAAACGTAAGTCGTTTTTATTTTCTCATTTCTAATTTTTTCCAAAATACAGTACCAGAATAAAATGTTAACTTGTGATATTTAAATAAATACGTTATTCAACGTCAATTGCAAAGGAAGTGGTTGCGCATTCTTACTAGCCAGAGGCTAATGTTTAATCACTTGATGGCTCAGATCTTGGCGTGAAAGTCGAATTTACTGAGGGAGGAAAACCGGAGTGCTTGGAGAAAAACCTTCGGAGTCATGTTGAGATCGACAGATCTCAGTCCATGCGCGGAGCCCAGGATCATGATCCCGGGTTTGTAGAGGTGGGAGGTGTGATCGATAACTCCTCCTATTTGCCGGTAACCATGTGCTGGTCCCACTGGAGGTTTAAATCTCCCGGGTATTGTACTTGTACAGCTGATGAATCCACTAAGAAAGACCTGAGGTAGCCATGTGTCGGCCCCCTGGAAGTTTAAGGGTACTGTACCAGTACAATTGTTGAATCCACTAAAAATAACCTAATCTTCCTTCAAGTTGTGGGTCCATGGCTTTGTTAGTTTCACTAATAACTCGATATTGCGGATATCATCAAGTAGAATTCTGTTAACGAGGCGCCATTTACAATAGCTATACATGTATAAATAACCGGACAACCGTTCTTAACGTCTTGTTAGCACTGCTATACAAACCCTCTCTCACTTATCACGTCCACGATGAAAAAATAGCTATTTACAAATTGCTTACCTGCTTGTATTGTGCTCAAAAGTTTTCCATTTGAAGGAGCGTGGCGCTCCATAATCTCAGGTCTATTTGTGTCTTTCGTATACACCGAAGACGCACTCATCTGCGTGTCTTGTAATTGGAGAAGTTCGACATTGTCTTTACATTCTGTTTGCACAAAATATATGTAAAGTTTGTTTGGTTTTACAATAATTGAGTGTACCCGCCTAAAAAGGGTCTCCTGTGTAATTGCTAACTAGTGGGACACCTGTGTAACTAGTATTATAGATTGGGAGCACTCAGTAATGAAGAAAAAGTTCCTAAAGCCCCATTTACACTACAGAAAAAACCTGGTCCGGACCCCCAAAAAAGTTGGTACGGACCCGATATTTTTGTCGTGTAAACCTTTCGTACCATG
>JAOTRI020131399.1:0-21815 GCA_028564885.2 Zoanthus sanctaehelenae
GTAGTGGTTAACACGTCGGACTAGTAAACCGAAGTTGTGGGGTTCGATTCCCGCCAAGGGCTATATATGTTATTTTTCTCGTATTTCTCTCTATACTACTAGTAAGCTGATAATAATATTATAGTATCAATAACAAAAATGTTAATAAAAGTATAACAGAAGTAGATAGGCTAGTCTACCTTCATCCTCATCTCTTGAGAGTGCAGTTATATGACTTAATACCATAGATGGCCTATCAAACGACTCCTCTTTTGAGTAAACTTTTGTCTGAGACGAATCTAAGTCTGGTTTATTTTCCAACTTTATCTGCATCTCATTGTTCTTTCGTTGCTGTCGCAGCAAAGCCACTCGAGCTGCTGTGATTCGCTGCCGTTCAGCTATAAGTAAGCACTTGGAACATGTGCAGTCTCGATAGCGACAATAATGTTTGTGTCCCTTGAGCCATGATAGAGAGCCATGGTTTCGGCATCGGGCGCATTTAGGAATACGGTGGTATAATGCACTACCTGGAGATATTCCTTGCGGTAACATATCACTCATTCTGAAATGACAACAGTGTTATTAGGATATTCGCTCTGGGTAAAGATTAAATTGGCAAACTTCTGCTTTATTTATATTATAGTTTATAGTTAAACATTTACTAAGAGAAGAACAGATCTTTCCTGATTCATTATTTCTATGGTTTTAAAATGGAAGTCTGGCTAAGAAAGGCCAGGCTTACTGGGACAATTTTTTTTAAGCCTGGGCCGCAATTTAACTGAATCTATTTAGAAAAAATGCTCGGGGGCTCTTGTAGCTGCACCATTTGCGAATTGAAGCTGACTTTTGGTCTAACGATCTTGGCATAATGCTTAAGAATTTTTTACATCTCAAAAACTAGATGTAAAAACTTCTTAAGCCATAAAGACATGGTAGGCCATCAAAAGGTTTCATTTAATGCTAACGTTTTGTGAAAGAATACCGGTCATACAAAATTGCTCTTTTTTTGAAAAGGCATCCCAACCAAAGGATTTCTTACGGGATTTGAGATTTTTTTTTCAAAAGAAAGTAACATATTTCAGTTTAAACTCTATGCAGAGTAGAAATACTTCACAGTGGTGTTTGGCGCATTTGTATTTCGCTCAAAAATAATTGGGCCCGGGAATCCTCAAGCGATCCAACTTAACTAATAAACTGCTACGTTGCCAGCGTGGTGGTCCCTGGTGGTGTAGTGGTTAGCACTCCTGACTAGAATACAGGGAAACGTGGGTTCGATTCCCGCTCGGGGCATATACCAATTTTTCGTACGAGTGTATTTATTCTCTATACAGAGTATAATTCTATTTATCATGTCATGTGCTAAATTTCCAGAATAACGATATCTGGTTAGAAAATGCATTTTTACATTACTGTAAAAGTACATATACCAACATGGCGATGTATATATAGTTTGTACTTTTTTGACTCCCAAAAAAAGTTCTTACTTACAAGCCTTCGGGTGCGTATGCACGAAAGACGCTATTCATATTTGCTTCCGAGTTCCCTGGTAAACTTATTGCAACGGACTAAATCACTGTTGCTATTTATATACACAGGGCGACACCAAAAGGCTTTAGTAAGGAAACTGTATTACGTTTATTTCACCTTGATTTAAAAGAATAACTTTGGGTAGGTTCCTGGCGCTTTTCTTAAATGTGTTGAGTATTTTCCGGTTAAACGACCGTCTTTGAAAAGTTTAATTATCTAAGGCTATAGTTCTTGTAAAAAAATTTGTTTACTGATCTAACAACAATCCAAATGTGGAAATAATAAAATTGTTAAGCTCCTAAAAAATGCTTTAACTTTGGAAACCGAGTCAAAAATTTTGTATCTTATTTTTTTGTTAATGATATCAAGCTCGGGTTTTTATTCTCAAATGGCTTATTGTTGAAAAAGTCGGTGTATGTATACAAAGACCCTAATGACGCATTCAGTTGTTGGGAAAGAAGACAGCTGGCTTAGTGTTGTGTTCCTAAAGAGATTTACACCCGAGAATAACACACGAGCACAATCATTAGATTCATTTAGATCTATCTAGTCTTTAATATCTCCCATGTTGATAATTCACTAGCATTTTTTTCCATGACTATTTTGCTGAATCTTTACAAAAGCTCAGTGTAAAATACAATGAAATTAAAATGCCATCGTCCCACGATTAGACGCCTACATAACTTCAAACTTCAAGTCTTCTTTCTCTGTAACAAAGATTTTCTTGAATATCATGGGAAATATATCTATTGCTAACGAAAAAACAGTTGAAAACAATTCTTCATCTCGAGCTAACAAACAGAATTACTTCCTTCAACATCCGCAGTCATTATCAATGTTTTGTTGCGTCACCTGTTAATTGTTTGCTACGTTCAAGAAACTGTTAGCTTTAAACTTTTTGTTTGATCATTTCCTCTTTAGGGCCTATAATCGCTGTTTTTGGTGTTAAGGAAAATTTTATTTCATTCAAAGTTTTTTTTAGAGAAACATAGAAGTAAATTATATGAAAAATTAAAACTGGAATTGCTTTAAAGTTGTCAGTGAATCTTGAAGGTCCACCAAGAATTGCTAATCATGATTTTAGGCTTTCAACTGAATCTTAGCACGCCTAGCGCTGAGTCACTGAGTCAAGGCTTATATCGTTTTTTAAGTTGAAAGATGGAGTTGTGTAACCTAAACATTTATTTTCATCGTTCTTATTCTTTTAGCACTTTGAGGCTTTAAAATTTTTGTATTTTGCTCTTATATCAGGGCCATCACACACAGAACAGGACTAGTGACCGAGAACAGATTTCGAAGGAGATATGACAATTTGTTACATTTGAACGGTTTATTGGTATTAAAATAAGTAAGTGCGATCTGGTTGCTGTTGCCTTTCATCATCGTTATATAAAAGATATTTTTTATATATATTTAGTGAACGAGCACGAAGGGGCCACGACAATATACATACACTGCACTGCACAATATCTGTTACAATTGAACGGTTTATTGGTATTAAAATAAGTAAGTGGGATCTGCTTGTTGCTGCGTTTCATCATTAATATATTTTATTGTTTAACATCAGGTCATTTTAGCCGGCTCAGATTGTAGTCTTAACAGTTAACTGGTTCATTTTATTGAAGCGATTTGTGCCGGCTATCCTTATTAAGTTTAGTCTTATCAAAAAAGTTATTTAACTTTGTTTTGTTTAACCGATTGTCTTTTTGTCTTTTTTATATTTTATGTATATATATATATATATAAATGCGTAAACAATGTTGGTTTGCAAACGATGATTTCTTAAAGAAAAGGATCCAGTGGACACAGGACGCTTCTTCTTAAATTATATAGTCGAGTAAACAGAAGAAGAAGCAAACTTTTCTCATAAATGCATGGTCTTTAATAGCAGAGGACGTTTCGTCCATTCGGGCTCCTTCAGCACTAAAAGATCTATCAATACTTGGATATATATATATATATATATATATATATTTAGTTTAGGAAATCGTCTCTTGTAAACTCCGCTAACAAATGAGTATATTCCAATGAGAACTGAATTATATATATAAAGGACATAAAGATATACTTTGTTATCGATCGTGCATCACCAGTCACATTTGGTTTCATTTGGTCTCAAATAAAACTTATTCCTTATAATTTTGTGACAAAAATTCACTTTTTAATCGGTTAAAAAGACTATTTTGTTTTGATCACCAATAGAAATTACAGCGGCTGGGAATTCTTTAAACGTCTGTCTTTTTAGCCAGTGATAGCAACATTTGAAAGCATCGATACAAAACAAATAATTATTCCGGTTACCATTCTAAAATAATTTCGCAGTTGGTAATAATATTTTTTTTTATCCAAATTAACCATTTCTTATCGTGAGATTATTCTAGAATTTGTAAAAGATTATTTTGTTTTACATCTAGTTGGCCTGCATGGTAGTTAACTCATTGATCGATTTATTACCTTTCCCAATCTGTTAAGACCTGGTCGACATTCGGGAGAAATATTCGGCTTTGCATTCTCAGCTGAGGAAAAGTTTGTTGTAATGTCAAGAATAATATTCATCTGTGAAGGTTTTCAATTCAAACAACTGACTACGAAACAGAAACATCACTCCCAATTAACCACAAGACAAAGTCAACAATGGTTTAATTTTCCGGTTTAGTTTCTTGCAGTCTAAACGCTTTACAGACCGACAGTCAAAGTTGTCGTCTTAACGGACATTTTTGTTTGACTCGTGACTTACAGCTTGCATTCTTGAGTTACATTTGTTTGATTTGTGACTCGACCACTTAAAAGGACAGTGAGTTGTGTGATTAGGGTGGACAGACAATTTCAATTTCATTTCTTATAAAAAGTTTTAGTATCCGCTCATTTGAACTAATAAATACGACAGCGCGAAACATCCCTTCAACAGAAACCTTAATGGCGACAACGCCAGGTAGTGTTTGTTCCTCCCAAAGCGAAATTAGATTTCCTTAAAATATTGAGTAACTTAAAGGAAAGATCTCTGCCGCAAGCATGTTGTGTTTCAAATGTTAAAGATACTAGTTACAATTTAGGGCGCTTGGAAAAGGCAAATTGTGTGAGCTTTCAATATCTTTAGGTTTCCGGCATTATCAATCGTTATTTGTAATTTGTAGTTATTCCAGAAAAGTCACTGCGCAACGTTTTTTTTTTCAATTCCTCCTGGACGGAAGTAACTAAGCAAATAATCGATATAAACGTTTTTCACCGCTGTACGCAGGAAACTTGTGAAATCACCAAGAAAAATCAAAATATCCAGGAAATGACTCTTCTTGTTGTTTTCGAACGGCACGCGTCTACAATTTTCCTTGGTTTCTAATCAATTGCCATCAAGCGCTTAACTGCTGACAAAAACCCGAACTCTAGGTCGTAGAAAAACACCTATTTTCTTGTTTTAAATTTGCGGGCAACTGAAATAGTTCAACAGTATTGATTTACCTATGAATTTAACTGAGTTTAACGTTTCAAAACAACTTTTCGGATATTGTTAGCTTGTGGGCGATGGTTTAACTTCTTGCTTACAAAAATAAGAATGAAAAGAAAGTGTCTCAGGACAGCTTTCGTTGGATATTAACTTAATCCCTAACGTAAAGACAAATCCAATTTTCGTGGGAGTATTTGTACGAAATTGGCAAATTATGTGCAATTTTATACGACGTATTGCGTAGCATGATTCTTAATCTTGAATTTTTTAAATTAGCATTAGGTAATTTTTAGATGTTTTGTTATGAATTTGTTGCTTTATTCTCTATTAATTTAATAGCTAGCTTAAATCATGCTTTGCCATATTGATGCATGCGGCACTATAGTTTCCGAAATAAAAGAAAAGTATCTGTAAAAAATATCATTTCTATAAGACTTACATTTTGAAACCTATAGTTGTATTTGAGAATGCAATTATTATGAAAATACCCATGCAAAATAGAAAAGTTTGCAATTGCAAAAATGCACATCTGAATACAGAATATGATCAGCTAAAATCCTCGAAATATTTTAAAACGTACCTTTGTTTTAAATCAAGACACTTTTATTAAACAGAGTAGAACGGATATATTAATTATTTAATAGATATATTATTATTAATAAAATGAAATATCTGCCCGGCAAAATGATAAATAATGGTCGCTTTTTCTTTTGGAGTTATCACTTTCATGCAATATCACGAAATATTCATTTTGAAATTTGTACATTGTTTTTTTACCACTGGCAATGCGTCATATATATCATATTGTAATTACTGCATGGATAGTAATGATTAATAGAACAGAGATCATATGAGAATCATTTAAAATAATAAATAACGTTTTTAAAATAGCGGGACTTTTTTTAGAACATCAAATTTGATAACCCTCTGCATGAAGCTTTAGATATATTGATAAATATGGACCAGTGGATATAAAGTCGTCAAAAATTAACGGATTCAAAACCTTAAACAGCAGAAAGAAGTTTCATTGTTGTGTTCTTTATTCTATACCCTCATTTTCGCAGGGACAAACTGATTTCGAAAACTATTATCGAATTAAAATAGATTATCTGTACCTTTTTTTTTATCAAAAATTGTGTACTTAGAATCGTTTTCGTAATAATAATGTTTGTAAACTTAATTTTTGAATCAGATTTTAGGAAATCCATGATTAACGCTGAAGAGGATCAAATATTTTTTTCTGATAATATCATCGGATTAGAAAATAAGAATATCTCTTTTCTTATCTAACTTTTCATTTCAAACTTAATTATTAAACTATACGCATTTTACAATTCAAACCCATTCGACTTTTTTATGCAAACAAAGAAATATTTGAAAGTTTTATTGCTAAACGGGCTTTTTGCCATTTTTTTCGTTTTACTTTTGTACTGAATACTGTAAAAATTTTCTAATGAATCACCCATTTTTAAAGGACTCAATACGGAATTAAACATCACTGTTGTTTATATGAAACCCGTGTATTTAATTAGGCCGATACGTTCAAATAGTTTCCTTCTTTGGCAATCGCCGATTCTCCCAAATGTATACAATTGAAAATAACTTAATGGCTAATTCAGTAACGTGGAAACCGGTTATTTTTTCATTTTATTGTCTAGTACAACTATAAATATTATTAATAGTAACAAAAACATTATCAGGCGTTCTTTCCAGTCTAATTCCTGGTTTGTTATAACAATTCATTGTGCACGAAATTGTTTATTCTCCTTTTGCAAAAAGTTACAACCATTGGTCTATTAAATAAAAGCAAAAGAATTACCTCGCCCCATTTCATTTACCAAATATTGTTTGCATTTCTGAGTAGTTTACTGGCAATTAATTTTATGTAAAACGCACCACTAACTGTTCTGTTTAATTACACGTGTTTTGGTGTTGCTTTGCGAATTTCAGTCTTTTGTTCTTTTTGGCTCTACTTTTAGAGCTAGAAACTAACTTTGGGAAATTTGCCAGCCTTTAAACTATGTTCGAAACCTTATGAGATAACTTTGTTCTTTTCTTAACAATTAGACTAAGTAAATTTTTATCACTTCAACAAAAGAAATCAATAACTTTTGTAAAGTTTGATACGATACCTTCAAATACAAATTTTCAGATTTATCACGTTGTTTTATAAATTTAGTGCTTTAAAATTTTCAATCAGTCGCTCTTGTGAGTTATTGTAAAAAATGTACTGCTTCAGACTTCTGAATAATTATTTATTTCAAACTCGTGTGAGATCTGCATTTCGCATATTTCCAATCTAAGTGACGATATTTAGCAAGATCGCGGAACTTTCTGACTCAGTTGTTGTTATTAAGCTCGTCTCATGATTGTTCTTAGTAAATGATTTTCAAATCTTTTTTTTATGAACGAGGTTCACGAACTTTCATTCAAACCCCTTGGCTATTCTTAAAGTAAAATTGGCAGAACTGACAAAACTTGTAACTAGAATCTAAAAGATTTTCATTTGTACATTTTAGGCGTGGGGTCGAAACGTGACTCCTCAAGCTGTACGCATAAAGAGGCTGATATCGGATAACCGTTGCTTCATGTAAGCCAATATTATCAAAGTACAGTACAAAAACTCCGGATGTACTTGAGGTAATCCCTTTTTTAAGTACTAATTTGTCTGTGGCCAATGAGGAAAATAACTGACTTTCCGTGTGTGTTATTACCGCACGAACCCATAATCACGTTTCTTCCTTCTTGAATTCAAAAATAAAAATAAACGGCATGAACAAAAACACGATCAACAAGTGGCGTAAAGATGGTGCTATATATGGAAAGTTGTTTTTTGCTATCAGTTTCAGTGGTGATTACTTTTAGCGTAACTTTATACTGAAACCATAGACAGGGTTCAACTGATAACAGAATGTCACTTCTTCTGGTCACGAACACTTTTACTTGGCTTTCTTTGAACAACGTGGGCGAAATTAGCTCACGTTATTGCAGATACAACCAAACATCTAATGACAAATACTGTTTTTTTACTTTGCCAGTCTTTTCTTCTCCGCTTTACGCTTGTTGTTTATAAACGGCAAAAGATCATCAATTTAAAACTAACCATTTCAGTTCCGTGATCAAAATTGCTAATTCGTGTTACAACTAGTCCAAAAGCGTACTCAGTCAGTGTCAACAGATCCTAAAGAAATAACTCTGTTTACCTAAATTATTCGAATAAAGGAAAATGAATTCTGTCTTACAACGATACATTTTCTCAAGATATCATTTTGTTAAAACTATCTTTACCATGTAACAATTTTTTCAGGTGCAAGAATTCAGTTACATACGGAAGAAACTGATAAGTGATATGAATTTCAGAGAGTAGCCTTACCTTTCTCACTGTTCAACAGGTAACTTGTTAGCGTTGTGCGTCTTTCTATTTTAGTCAGGGAGGCAAATAGAGTGAATTTCACAAAGAAATTGACTCAAAAGCTAGTATTCAACACCTTCTGACACGCGCAGAAAACTGAATGGCGGAGGCGGTTTTGGCGAATCTCCTAAGGTTTCTAAAATAGAAGACTTCAGACAAAACAAGCTGTCAATTACATTGTGTTACTGGTTTCATTGTTTGAACTGATTAGGCGTTGTCACTGGAGTCGCGGTACAGTTATGTAGGAACTTAAGTTGGCGTGAGCTTCGATAGCCAACCATTACACTTACTAATTATAATTGCATAAGCACACTTTTCTTACTGTTCGTCGGGTTTTGCTTCCTGACTGCTCCGTTACGTGGCCAATCTTAACTTAACTGCTTTCTAAGATCGACGACCGAGAATTTGTTTTCTTAACTCTCGTTGTTCAGCAAGGTAACCAAATGTATATATTTAAAGACAAATCTAATTATTTATCATAATTTTATTGGAAAAATTAAAGATGAAAATTCAACTACCAAGTATTTTTTCAAAGATGTACGCTTTTCTCCAGATAAACAGTTAAGAACTTAAAGAATTAATGCATATTTCTTGTGTTATTTTCATTTTATTGTACAATTTGAATTCTTTCAAATAATGTATATATTAATGCATGAAAATGTGAAATTCTATGATTGGAATAAACTTGAATAATGGATATTTTTTGTCGGTCAATACTTATCATTGCAAAAACAGTCGCCATAGCAACACGGGCCAATATCGGTGTCGGCGAGTCTTCTGTTACGCATTACTTGTCTGTCAAACTTAACAAAAAATCCGATTTCCTTTGGTAATAAGAAGTTCGTATATTCTTCAAGATTTTTAATAAAACTCAATGGTCAATAACTTAGTTCTAACAGTTTACCAAAATAAGTGACGACCATGTTTCCCATTTGAGTCTCTCCAATGAAAAGTGCGCATGACCATAGATATTACATTATTATCATTACAGATTTCGTGAAGTTGTTATCTTGTAGATAACGCTTTTCCTTTACAATCACAGCCATACTTTTTAAAGCATTTCATGTTATCGAAGATTTATAGACAATTTAAATATTTTCTTTTTTGTGTGATCTTGAAATAAGATCAGGAAGCTTAGCGATTTGAGGCTGCTTTTCTAAACTGGGCCGCTGGGTTTTTTCTACAAAAAAACATAATTTAATGATAGAAGAGGTGATCGAGATATCTTACCGCACTTTTAAGGAAAGCTTACTAAATGTTAATTAACATAATATTTCACTAATTTTCTCTTAGCTAGACAGATACATTATAAAACTCTTCTGTCGCAAAGGACTGTGATCATAATCATATGATAATCACCCGATTTGATTTCGGCAGATCTTGGTACATGTTACCCGTAATTCGTTACACCTTAAAAAAAGAAGCGCAATATTGAGGAAATCTTAAAGATATTTTTTCTATTTTTCGTTCTATCCCTCGTTTGTGTTGATAGTTAGTGACATAAGTTTGTTTACCCGTGACTCAGCGAAAATGCGAAGACGTGTTTGGCAGTTAAAATTAATCAATTTTATTTTGACTTTTGTTTAAGTCAGTTTAGTTTAGAGGAGACAGGTTTTGAAACTTTCGCTATTTAATCAATTACAAACCATTACGTAAACAAAGTCAGATGTAGAGATTTTTGCGAAATACTATTTGCTGAAGCTTGGCGTTGGCGATATCGGGAAAAGAGAAAACCCTATCCGACTACAGGAAAATAAATATTGGAAAAATAAACATTTTTAACTGACAATTCTTACTTGAACAAATATGATTTGATGCGGACACAAAATGTGCCCTCGATACAAAAGATACACATATCCCCAGTGCACTTAGGACACAAAACGAATTACCTTTGACAAAGCTTTTCTGAGCTAGTCGTTTTAATTTCATTTGATTAAAACTTTTTTAACAGTTTGAGGTTTTGAAATTGGGTTGTTTCTGCACATGAAGATTCGCAACCGAAGCAGAATCACCGAGGCCCACCAGCTGTCCTTGGATTAACGTGGTATTCCTTACAGCAACTGATAGCCAATCAGTCAAGTAATCAAATCACCGAGGTCCACCAGCGGTCCTTGGATTAACGTGGTATTCCTTACAGCAACAAATAGCCAATCAGTCAAGTAATCAACTGGAAACGGATGTCTCTCGTGTCCCCAACTTTGAGTTTTTTCAGTGTATAGAACGTGTACTCGTAATTATGAAGAAACAAATGATTGTTTTTATCTGCTTAAAATTCAAAGATTGTCTGCTTTATTATTTATCTTTAACTGTTGCATTAATTTAAATGGGTTTTGATAAAATGGTATCTCTTTCTCAAACTTGTTTTTAAAATGGAAAAGATAATATTTTTAAAAGTTTAAAAGCTAGAAAGTTGTGCTCATAAAGTAGGGAACCCATTTTTAGAATCGAAGTTCATCTGTCAATGTCTCTGTGAAGACCAATGCTAATACCTTTGAAGTTACTTTAACTTAGTTTAAGTACAAAGAACAGTTAAAAATTTTATAAGTCGAGTAAAGATGTTGTTAAACTTGAGAATGCCTTTCTTAATGATTGATACTCGACATATCTTCTCATTCCTTCCAGCTACGCCTCAACTTCCCTCAAAGTTGATCACTTTAATTTGTTGGAAGTAATTTCCAAAAGAAAAATAAAAAAAAATATATTTCCTCTACAGGTGTATAAGTGTAAACTGATTTTTTGTTTGAATAATTTTTACCATTGTTGAGTTTTCTAAAGTAAACAGTTCGAGACATCGAATGATGGTCACCCTTGCATAGAAAGTTGTCACTTTGAGAACTGTGTTAGCTAAAGTCTATCAGGTTTTGTAAATGTGAAGTGTACACTTAAGAGACTTAAGTTGACATTTTCCTAAGCACACTCGTCACCATCCCGTGTGTTATAGAATTCTTTTTTCGCACTCCGGCAAAGCGTAGTTACTTAGCAAAGCAAATCACGAAACCTCAAATAGCTTTAGGTTCTTATACAAACTTTTTGCTCGTTGGATCAGGCGCTTGTCTTTGGTTTCTTCAATGTTAAGCGGATAAAAGGTTAAGTTCAAACCCCACCCCGCCTCCTCCCCCTCATCCCATCCCAAGTCCATTCCTCATCCTGCATGGAGGAATGGACTTGGGATGCCTAATCCTTAGTATTGGCTGGTTAACTCTCAGCAAATGCTATAACCAACATCTTGAAGCTGAATCAGTACTAACGGAACTGAAAAGCTCACCCTATTATTCAAGGCTTTTTTATTCTGGTGTAGCATAACAAATTTACTAGATGATGGGTCAGTATACGTATTTACAATGATAGGGACATTCTGGGACATTCAAACTGCTCTGGCACTCAACATTGTTTAAAGCTCTGAGCTGGAGAAAATCATTTCTAAGAAAGACTTTATTGCCCATTACACTAGCTTCATATTATCAAATACGGAAGGCGTTGCGTTCTCAAAGAGTAACAAGGAAAAGAGCATATTTGAACATATTTTCAGAGGGTTTGATTTTACCCAATAACTAGATACTTTGCTATCAACATCGCCTAGGACAAATAATAGAAATCGCTTCATTTTGAGTCCGACCAACTGATCAGCAACTCTTAACTTCTAATTTATTCTTTTTCCATGCTTATTGATACAAGTCAAACTTCATGATGTGAGAAAGTAACAGTTTGTTCAATCTTTTGTTTTCAATAACAAAACAGAAACTACAGTTCACCTGTTCAGACATGAAACAAAGGGGTTAGCATTCATTTGAGCCAAATACAATACCTCTGAGTAGGTTTACTTTCAAAAGTTTTCTTTTGTCAAAAAATCGAATCTTTTCAGTAAGTATTCATTCACAAAATAAACTATTTTTGATCTGAATTTTTCTAAAACTGAAAATATTTTTTAAGTATTTTCTGAATAAAACAAACTTCAGGAAGAAAGGAAGAATCTTATTAACAACTTTCGTAACCTCCCAAACGAAATATTGGCTTTCACTGAATAATTTAAATGTTAAATGCATGGTTTTGTTTTTTGTCATAATTGAATGAATAAGGTGCACATGATGAGTTAAGTGTGGTATAAGTGAGCTGTATTTTTTTCAGCAACACTGATCTGCGACTGAACAGCACTACATCTGGAACAAATTATGTGATGACTAGACATGCAGCTGAAAGCAAGGCGGCGGAATTGACGATTCGAAGCACAATCTATACGTAATTTCCTAAACATTGTAGTCCATGAAAATATAATGTTTTTAAGAATGTACAAAACAGACTCAAACAATATATAGAACATTTAAAGTTAGTGCAAGCATGGTAAATTGTTATTTTTACAGGAAAAGTCTTTCACGTTTCTGTTTCCTAGTGTTTCAGAAAATTCTAAATTCTGAAATTATGTTGTTAAGTCACGATTGTTTTTGATCTGTTCATGAGAGAATGGCATCGATTAAGTAAAGAAATTAGCAGTTTAATTTTTGATTAATGAAAATATGTTTAAGTTGTAAAGGTATACTAATAAACAATGATTTCTCTTACTCCTAAACTCTGTTATATTGCCAGTATACTTGTCAGTAAACTGAACAAAAAACACTCGTTTATTTCAAACAAAAATGCATGTCCGGTCTTTTAAGTAAGTTTTCCAAATTATCATTAAATTGTAGTTTTGTTTATGACCTTTGTACTCTTTTTGGAGTTGTATCGACTCAGCTTTACACACGCACTCCATGCATGGTTAAAATGAATACAATAAATACTCTTCTAATAGGAACGTTGAACGTTTTCAAGAGATGATTGAAGTTCCTTAACAATTTGTAAATTTCATTTTCAAATGTTCTAAAATTGTATCTTGCTTAAAAACATTATGCACTAATGCACTGAAGTATTGGGTGTTTATTTATTCTGTAAGGCACGACATTTGGAAAAACTACAGGTTTTTGTCTCCCTACCAGGCGCATACTATTTGTCTAAAGAACTGAGCATGAAGCTTGATATGCAGCTAATGCCATGCATAAGTTAAATTCCATATTGATGCTATACACATTATATTGCTGTGTTGAACATTAGCCATGCAACAATACTTCAGTCGTAATAAATTCTTTGACCTCAGAGCTTAGCGGTGTGCGGGCTCAGCATGTTCACATTTCTCATTTAATAAAGCTCGGTAGTTTTTAGAATATACTTTTGACTATTGTGCTTGCTGGTAAATATTTTAAACTTATTGTGCATGTTAACCACTGCAATGTTTAAAATGACTTCTTAATGAAACGTAAACAGGAAATAATAAAAAAATCTGTATTTTTTTGTCGAATTTTCATAAATTTGAAAAATTAAATGACCCCAATTATCAAGCGAACATTAAATTTCATTGATATTCAGAAATTATTGAAAAAAACTACAGAGGCGTCCTTTTTATTTCCTGTTCGCCTTCAATTTTTTGCTGAGGAAATAATACCATATTTAAGTTTTATTTTCTTAAAATCTTTTGTGTCAGTCCAAGCGTTGACGGTTGAGGCAAATAAAAATATTGAGGTTAGAAAGTCCCGGCACTCGCAGAAAAAGAATATAGTTATTTCATTAAAGAGTTCTCTAGTAAAACTAAAATAGCTCGGCCATACAGAAAGCCAGTAATGAAAAATGTTAAAATTTATGTTATAATATTCGTCGTTAATTACTGACTATTTAATTTATTTATATATAATATAAAACTAAACTGTTTTACGTCCGATAAAGCGACAATATTGGTCCATCATGACTTATGTTAAATGAATGTTTCTTCTATCTAGTCTAGGCATAGCGTACTTATAGTGGAGATCCCCGATCTGCTTTTGTCAAGGTCAGCTATACTATAGTTAAGGTCAGTTAGTTGCCGAATAAGTTGGTTGCGGTTATTGCAACAAAGAAATTTAAAATCCCATGAATTTGCGAGAATAAACATGTCATGAGTGAGGTGTTCCGTTGGTGATCAGAGAACACAATACATGCTTCTTTCAGAGTTGTTTCATCGCTGATTCAAATCTTGCCTTCCTTTTTGAGGCTGAACAATCATTAAAATTTAAGATGTTTCTTTGCTGACATTCTACGAGGAAAATGTCATCAACGTTTACAAGATCGGTCCAACTGTGTTTTTTTGGTCCATCGAAGGTTTATTTACGTTTGCACAGTGTTTGAGGAAGTTATTTCAATGGTAACTGAAAAACACGTTTGCTGTTCAGCAACGGAAACTGATAAAATTGCTTAAACGGAACTTAAAGTTAAATTTGTATTTTGTTTTTAGGTTGAAAATACATGTGCACCGACCGGTATCTGGTTAGCTATAGCAGAGTAATTACTCTTATGTCCACTGATAAAAGGTTTTTCCAGAAAATTAAACAATTTTTATTTAGTATTTGAAGGATTTAATAATTTCTAAATAAATTTTGTAACTATAATCTATATAGTGCATGTTGACTCAGTTTCTTTTCATTTTAGACACAGTATTGACAATCTACACGCAATAAAAAATAATCAGTGCAAAAAATTCAGTTTATTTTAGACAAAATCTTGTTTTAAAACTTTTCTCTTTTATTTCTTCTTAGAAACAGCTATTGAGTATTTGAGGTTAGTTAGAACTGATTATTTTTAACAATAAAATTCAAAGCTAAAAGGAACAATATATACATGCGTATATTGACACTTACAATTTTGAAACATAAACAAAACGGAATTGTTATAAATGTTTTCAAAAATTAAAAAACAGTTTTGAACAGATTTAGTTAGTTTTCGTTGTTATTTTTGATTATAAACAATTTACCTTTTTACGCAATTCAGTAAGAAATGTCTAGTTACAACTGCTCAAAAGGTAAAAGACAATTAATTACCCTTTTCACTTAGTGGGTAATTTCATCGCAATAAAACAAAACCCACCGCTTTGCATTGTGTATTTTTGGCCATAAGTACGTAAGAGTTCTATTGTTTTATTGGAGTTAGATTCTTTTGGTGCAATGCCTCGGGAAATAATGGGAATTATGTCAACAAAAACGTCAGAGTTTCTGATTAAAATTCCTGTTACTTCGGACAAGTCAATATATACTGAGTAATAACGTCTAACAAGCCAAGTACAAGCGATTTTAAGGATATGCGTAGCATAAACTGCAAGAAAGGAATGCTATTTAAAGTTGTTCTGTGTAACAGATTTACTAAGACCCTTGAAATTTATTTTTTATATTTATTTGTCTTTAATTTAGTCTTGTTTTATGCCATTCATCTTACTGGTGATGCGCAAATTTTAGATATCCTTTTTAATGCGTATTGTTGTCATACAAAGGATTTCTTTTTTTCGCTGTGCTTTGACGTCAAACATTAAACTGCCTCTCAGTTTGTCGTCATGCAAATTTGCTTTCAGTAACTACGTTAATTGGTTTTGTTGTAGTAACGTCAAACGTCGGGAAAAAATGTATCCCTATTCGAGAGCGATATTGACGGTACAAGCAAGAAATAGCTGTTTGAAATTATTTACGAAAGCTTTAAAGAATCAAAATCTCCCTTAATTGTTTACAATTTTTTTCAAATTGTTTTCCAATTCCAGAGGGTTCGTTCTGGTGCGCGGACAACAAAAATGATAAAAATATTTACATCGCAGCAAATTTTTAAGTTCGGGAATGTTATTCTATAAGCAGAAAAGTTTTGTTTCATCTTAAAATAATGTCGTATAATAAGATGTTGTATCTCTGCTTAATACCTTGCTACTCACACATTATAACATATTCTTTACAATAACAAAGCTGGTTAAGCCACTTGGCGCCAAGTCTTTGTTTCAGAACCATAATAAGTTTTTGTAAAGTCATTACAAAAAGCCTTTTCAATTGTTTAATATGGATCTAGCGGTTAGAACGGGTTATTTTTATTAATGAAACTGGTACTAAGTTGAGATGATGAGATCTTCTTAGTCACTGTAATTGATAACTTATTTCATTTTTTATAAATATGTGAGACCAATCAGGGAACATCGAGTTTAATATTACAATCTTCGCTTTTGAATGTATATTTTTTTTCTAGTCAGACTTTGTACTTATTTTTTAAATAAATTATTCATGTATCATTAAGTACAATATTCCATTGCGTTATCAATTGCAATTTGCCAGAAAAGCCCAATTCGATGATCTACTTTTGATAAAAAAGCTATGAAAATTCACTGCTTTTGAACTGCAGTTATAAAATTTTGGTTGCTGATTTGTAGTCTTATGTATATAAATATATATATAAGGATTATATCTGTTACACTTGATTTAGCTGAACTTTTACGAAGTCACGCATGTATACTTTCGCTTGCTTGGTATTAATACATTTGGGGCACTTATAACTTTATCTCACTTCAAAATTAGGAACAAAAACAAAATACAGTTGGTTTTCTTTCCAAAATGTTTTTGTAGGACTTTGATATACGTTTAGGATGAGTTTTGTAACATTACGCAGTATACCAAGTACACCATACAAGTTTGACATAAACAAATATAAATTCGTAAGTTATCGTTCATTGTTAAAAATGTGAGATTTGTTTGCTATTTGTTACTTTTTCTAACCAACGAAGGCGAAAATATGTTAAATAATTTGTAATAATTATTAACGAGTTTAAGGTCTCGCATTAGCTCCTTAGCTGTCAACGCAAGGTTTCAGTGCAAATGGTGCGACGATTTAATAATGCATTGCAACAGCGTAACAAGAACGAACAGAATAATTATCACACAACATCGTTGGTAATTGACGCTGGGAAATACATTTCCTATTTTGTACAAAAGTTTATAGAAATGATGAGGGCTAATTTGAAATTGTACTCAGTTTTAACCGCTTACCACGAAGATGTCTTGTACTTGCTGTTGAGAGTTAAACAATCTTTACTGCGCTGCGCTTAAGATATCGTTTGTAATTCTATACCAGCTGCGGTACTAAAATATTGATGCTGGCATACAATGTCTGCGAGTCACGCGAACAATAGATTCGAATATTTACCGCATGCAAAAAGTGAAAGTCTTAATAATGGTGATATATTTCAAAGTATAGTTTAGGAGCAGTTTCAGCTCCAAACTTAAAATGTTTTAAGGCTTGTTAATGTTTTTTTTTGGCTGCTTTTGGAGTCACTTCATTCTGTAATTATTCGCTAGATTATTCAGGCCCGTGAACCTGCTGTTCGATTACGAAAACTTTGAATTTATAACGTTGAACTAAATGTTGTGCGAGAGTGTAAATCGGATTTGCAACTTAATTGAGACTGAAATATTTTAAAAATGGCTACAATTCTCGCCAGCGAAGATTTTTTACATTTCCCCGTGTTTTTCGTTTTGATAGCAACCAGGTAATCGAGACCTTAGTAAGAGTAACAGTACTTAAGTGATAATATATGAAATCTATCTCGCTTAAGTTTCGATATATACCGTTTCTGAGTGCAGCTAAACAATGTGCTGATCGTAATAACTTCCGGGCCTAAAATATTAAACTACAACATGAAATTAAAATGAAATCTTCGAATTGTAAAAACAAATTTTGTTGAACTAAAAAAACTGACCAACATAACGTTGTCTGGTCCGTGGAAGCCCAATATCGGTCAATTTGAAAACATAAATTGGGTTTTGTTTCATCCTTGATATGTACAAAATCTTAAAATTTTACAAGTCGTATAAAATGTTTCTTGAAAAATTAAAAACCGTGTTTTCGTAAACTTTAAGAGAAAAAGGTTCAAAGTATGCGCTGATAAATTGCCGGGAGAAAAAGAGTTTTCGCATAACAGTCATTACAGCATGACGTTACCAGTTATAATCCCATAACTGACTGCCTTATCTAACTACACTGGCATCAGGACTGTCGGAGTCCCTAACTTCCTTGTAAACGCTATGAAACTTTGTTTCGTCCTCCAAGACCATAGCTTTTCCCGGCAGTTCACACTGAATCATGTGTCTGTAAATATGTACTTTCGATGGTACGTAATTTGATAACTAAACAAACAGCAAAGTACGAAGTCGCTATAACTTGCAGTTTATGCTTGTCGTGCGACAAACCATTCGCATAACTCGGATACTATACGTACCCAGTTGTCGAGATTTGACATGAAATGGGCGTCTCTTGACACTTTGAAACACGATCCGACATGTTCCATACCCTTTGTACAGCAAATTAGATTTACTCACCTCTGAGGTGGTCCTTCAATGAGGTTGTACGCGTGAATTCTTCTTTTATTGTTTCAGTCGTGTATCGGGCCGCGCTCTACTCGTACTAAGGTTGTGCAGTGGACTTAAAGCACCGACTCAGTGATATACACGTTTTCGAAACTTAAACGCGTTATCAAAAACGCTTCCGAGTGGACACAATAAGCCGACAATTACATTGTATTAGAAAATTTCATTGTCCCAACTCCCCGCTGGCGTCACTGCCTTTGTATACACTACAGCTAATAGGAACTTGCCTAGCGTACATTAATATATGCACATTTCACTAAAATGGCGGAAATTGCCAGCGGCAATCGTATCACGCGACCGCAGTAAAAATTTTTGAAGAAGTTGGTTGTAAAACATCATTGCTCTTAACTCAAATATTAACGCGGTTATGTTGAAACAGGGAAAAAATCCGTCTTGAATTTGAATAAGGGAACTATGTTACAGTTAATGTAGGCGGGTGGCATATTCTACATTGTTTACTTAACTGCAGTAAGAGGCCTTGTAATAAGGGGGTGCTAAGTCAACCAGTATTCAAAGCAATCCGCAAAATAAATTAATCCCCGAATAATCACGAGATGTTATCAAGAAGGTCTGCTGAAGTTGCGGCCAAGAGCTTTCTTTTAGTGATACCGCAAACATTGTCACCAAGATCATAAAATAGGGCTACTTTAATTAAACAAGTGTAAAAATTACCATTTTCAGTATTCATGAGGTACAAGTTATGATTGTGTAAACGAAATGAAGCGAGCGTTGGTGATTTAACTTGGTAGACGAAAAAGTTAACTACAAAACAGCTTTGATGCAGTCCGTGCTTCATTATTTTTGCGCGCAATTCATTCATGAGAGAATATTCCATCCACTTTTTCAAAGCACTCGTATGTTCCAACAATATAAAGTAACAAGTTTTTTGCGTGACAGGTGCGGTAGCCGAAAACGAAAACAGTTTAACATTCAAATGAATGTTTCAATTCTATAATTACTAATGTACCCGAGCGTAACTAAACTCTTAAAGACTCAATATATTTGTACTTAACGGAATAGAATGAATCGTTTATCTATCAACTACAAGATGATATGTTTTTTTCATGTTGGAAAATAAATAGGGCGTATGAAAATTTTTTGTATACTTGTCCCGTTGTGTAAATTTTGTAATACATAATGAAAACTCTCAACGCGATAGATCTATGTCTACATTTACTCATTTGCATTTAATGAAAGATTTTTGCACCATTGAACAATGGCGGCAAGGAATTAAAAACTGCTGTTAAACCGCAACTAAATATGTTCTATTGAAATAATTTGTTTTATCACGCAAACATGGATAAGATTTATCTTGGAATTCTAATGGGTGTACAAGAGGAAATTATGTGGAATCTATAAAAAAAACTGACGCATATTTCGTTGTATTTTTGTTGTCTTAAACGGGTGGTGTTTAAACAATTTCCTACACCCTTTGTAAAAACGTCCTTTTGCGGTCGTGAGCTTCTCACGTTTGGCTTCACAAAATTAATGATTAAACTGAGTCGTTCAGTAGATGAACGAAATATTCTGTCTCTCAGATTTGTCTATGGAGAAAATATCTTTGAAATTACGTTGTCAAATTTTGAAAAAAATCCAAGCGAGGTCAAGTCGTTTGCTTTTAACGTCTGTTTGCACAAGTCAATTAATGGCCATAAACAATGTAACAAGTTCGTTCAAAATGACTGCCGATTCAATCGAATAAAAAAACTTGTTTGGTAAGGTGTATTATTCCTTGCATTTATAAATTACAAATTTATAGCTTATCTGTGCAAAACGAACACAAAGTTTTATTGACACCCGGTGTCCTAGAAAGCTTCTACAAAAGATATGTCCCGTTTATGAGAATATATGACATATAGCCAAGTCAAACTTAATACTTCTGTTTTGATTCAATGATATAAACAAAACAGATTCGGTTAACTTTCAATCAGAAGGCGCACTGAATCCACCAACTACAACGAATCCAAATAATTTTTAAATCGACTAATAAAGCGCGTCAGTCTCTTAGACTAAATCTGCAATCGAAGTATTCATGATCAACCATTAGCTGTTGTTAGACTAATATGTTTAAATCGTTTCAATTGTAAACTTTCTCAATAATTTTAGAAACAATTTAGAAAGAATGCTTATAAACAAATCAAAGATATAATAACGAAGAGTAACTCATTTTTTCTAAAGTTTTGCCGGATAGCAAATGCAAGTTGATTTTGATGCCGGGTTTAGGGTGAATTTGCGGTCTTGCACGATTAACTAATTTTGGCCATTCCGCTGTTACCTTGAACTTGGTGACAAAGAGGTTATTTCAATTAACAATGGCTTTATGTCTCTTTTCCGCCAGTGACCACTTCAAACGTTTTAGGATTTATTTTATAAAGAACGACACGGATTTGGGTCCAAAAATATACAGCTTCGTCATTAGGAACACAAATGACAAGTGAGTTGATTTTGTTATGTACTGACTTCTAATCGGGAAATGTCCATGAACGTTTCAACATAAAAGCGCAGACTATAATTGAAACTTTTCGATAAAAAGATTCTTCCCCGGAAATTTTATAATCTTGGTAAAAGTTACAGTGAATGAATTCCAAATAGTTGATTTGTCGAGAGACAAAGAGGTGTAGGAAGCAAATTCAAAGTGGGGCGCGGGCCAACTCCAATTTTGGCAAACTTAACAGTCAAATGTTTTAACGCTCATTTTTACCTTGATGTCATGTTTTGCACATTAATTGTGTTACTTTATAATTGATATAAAATTAAGTAAGGTGTTTGGTATTGAAAAACGTTAAAAGGTATATAATTCTTCAACTTTATATTTGATGGTGTGCAATGTAACAAAATGTGAGATCTACCTGATTCCCTTTGTTCTCCATTGTATACACTGCTGCTGACACTTGGCCTCACAACAACACGTTACAGTTGTGATGAAATTGCTTAAAACTCCAATTGTAAAAAGTTTGGTTTTCTTATGATTATGAATAACTGTGGGCTACACATTTCTCGCTCTTTCATTTTAGAGTAACATGTTTAATTAAAATGTAGCCAAGTCAGGTTCAGTCTTGTTAGAAAACAAAACTCAGGACAAAGTGTTCCCACAACAAAATTTAATCAGGATAAATAAATATAAAAAGAAGGGTGAACGTAACCGTGTGAATTTGATAACACTAGTTCCTAGCAGATTACTTAAAACTTTCTCTTGTACGTACTTGTTTAACACTCTGTCTCTGACCAT
>JAOTRI020131400.1:0-11394 GCA_028564885.2 Zoanthus sanctaehelenae
TGGCAATGCCTAATATGGATTAGAGAAAGCTAATTGATTGTTTTGAAACAAAAAAACTCGAAAAACCTCCTGGATGGGAAAGGGTTAAGCAATGAGGAAAAGAATGTAAACGACGGTTCCAAGAAATCACCTTTCTGGTTTCCTGTTTACTTTTTTGCGCGGTTTATTAGGGTTCTTTCTCTTTACGTTAAGCTTTCGTGAAGTGAAACAAACACAGAAAAAGTTGTTTCTATTACTTCCTCGTAGTACCGACAGCTCTAAAAAAGGTCTTTACACGTTGAAGTTTTTATTAGCAATAACACCGTACAGGTGCCAGTCTCGATGCATTCCAACGTGCACTTACTGCATTTACTATATCGTTCTTTTACCATCTGAATCAGCGTCGCTGTTCTCGTTGCTTAAGGTCTTTATTGACTCATACCTGGGTTTTTTCATTACCTGGAAATGTCTGTGGTTCTTGTAAATCATGAATATCTGAAACTGGTAGTGCCGTTGAAGCTGCATAAGTTAGAGAATACATGCATTGTCAATATGAATAATAAATGTTTAATTAAAGATTAGACACTATAAATGTGAGTTGTTTGTTTGCAAATACATTGCACGCGGTGAATACACTTCGGTCGATTAATTTGAATAATACGCGTAACGAAGCCGAATGCTTTATGGACAAATTTGAGTTCACTCTGTTATCAGCTAGTATAAACATTTATAAACAAAAAACGGACTGAAAGTCTCTCTATATATAACCTTTTAGTTTACAATCTGAGCTCACTGCATTGCATGGTACGATGCATTACTTCACGAACTTAAAGCAAAAGGTTGAACATAGTTTTTGTTCTACAACATTTAGGGACCAAGTGAGGTTCCAAGGAATTAGGATAATAGAACTCGAGGTTCCTTACAAGAAATTTACTCTTGGGCCTGTATGGTTTAACGTCCTTATCTGAGAAGACATGAAAATCTAACCAGCAAGAGCAAAGGCAGCACTTTCTCCTCAATTATTTTAAGACCCTGCGTGTTGGTCAGGCAGGGAATCGAACCCAAGCCTTCAGCACAGCAGACTGGCGCCTTACCAACTGGGCTAACCAGGCGGCGGTTAGTATTGCCGCAGTTCAAATAGAATGAAATAGAGATATAACAAAAAAGCTGTACATGAAGAAAGACCTAAACAGAAATAGAAATATATAAAAATTTAGAGGAAACAGAACAAGTTTTACAAAAAAATAGCTACGCATTCAATAAATTCACGTTTGTGAGAAAGTTCTTCGATTAATAATGATAATGATAATAATAAAGCTATATTTAACAACGTATCCATTAAAAATATGGTTCTTCATCTGTTAAAAATACACAATAATTACATTAAAATATATAAATATATACGTTTAAAGTTAGCTATTTACACTAGATAAAAATGAACTCGCATATGAACACTACATAAAACTCACTTACTCATAAGATGCAAACCCGCCCATTAAGTAAATACGTATCGCCATCTTCTAAAAAAAAAGTCAGGAAGCCGCATAATTTTCTTCCCGTGTTCACTACCGCAAAATAAACCAGTTGCAATGTTTGTATAGTTTCATTTTAAAATCACAAACGTCCTGTACATAAGAAATTCAGACTTTAAAGTAATTTGAAGAGCAGGTTTTAGGATGTGCCAAAAAGGCCGTCAGAATCACTCCTGTTTATTCTCTGATGAAGGAAAACTGTCAATGACGTAAAAGTTCAGAAACTCGTTATCATTGTTACTCAGGTGTTTTAGCTTTGTTTTTAAAATGTCTACTTTATACAGTGAACAAAGTCGCATATCAAAACAGATTATTATTATATATCTAGCTAAAAGAAATTAACTTGAATTATTTGACTGACTCTGAAAGTACAATTTTGAAAACAAAGAACACATTGCGGAACTATATATTATAAACTAGAAAAAGTTATTTAACGATTATGTGAAAGTCTATCAAAGTATTTTTAATCACCTTGAGATCTGCATATCGACACGTTATCGGCTGATCGATGTTGCTCACGCATCATATGTCTTTGATCTGTGATGCTGGCTAAAAACCGACTGAAAAAGGTGAGCCGCTATTCGTCACTTCTTGATAAGATGGTAAAGTGTGACCCAGATAAAGATAATGTTATTGAAAACAATATTGAGGACATGAATGATGGTGATAGTTTATGGTAAAATGATGATATTGAAGATGATAATGGTGGCTTACCGAATGTGATAATGTTGGAGAAAATGATGGTGATATTGAAGATGATATTATTGTGGCATTGAAGATGATAATGATTGTGATATTTGAGATGATATCTAAGATTACTTTAAAGATAAAAAATGAAAAATATTTTGAAAATGATAATGTTGCAATAAGGATAGAGATGATGAGGATACTGCAAGTGCTAGTTCAATATCTAATAAGATTGATATTCAATACCTTTAAATTTGTTTTAAAGTTTATCTTTAGTAATGTTTTTATGTTTTGCAATAACAAAACTTGGAAAACGTCCGAAACCTGACGATTTTGTAGTCTTAATTCTTTATCACGCTTTTTCCGTCCATGACGATCATAAAGACAGAAAACAAATAAACGCGTAATATGACTGGGCTGAAAGTCAAATGCATTTAATATTTTTGTTATGAACATTTGAATACAATGATAATAGTAAACTGGATTATGTTTTATTGACAATATTGTATTTTAGAAGTCAAAAAGAAAAAAAAAACTTTAAAAACGTCCCTTTCCAACCATAAAAGTTCTGAACAAAGAACGTTATCCGTTTTTGTCACTTGACCTAACCAGAAAGACGAATGTTTCTATTTCAGATTTCGTAACTAAACACAAAGATCTACTTTTTATAATTAGCTTAGCAGCCAATGAGAATGAATCGTTTACCCTATAGCGCGATACACTATCAATAATTAACCTCTAATAGAGTAGCAGTTTAAAATTTATATAAATTAAAATAGTTAACTTGTTGAAATTGCAATAATTAATTGGAAGCGTGAAAATAGATTGCATAATAGTTATTCAGTAGGTAATTAGTTGCTTGATACATCTGATGATAGATGCCTAGTAGAATATATACCCGATCACAAGAATATCTATATGATAATCCATTAGTAGCTTGACACTATTGATGATAGTTTCCTACGATATGGAATAAACAACCTGAAGAATTTACAATAATTCATTGGTAGATCGTTACTATTGATGACAGATCCTTACGATAAATTTTATAGAATAATCATTCTAAAGAATTTACATTAATCCATTAGAAACTTGATGCTATTGATCATAGATCCCAATTACAATAGCCAATCAGACGAATATGCAATAATCCATTAGCGTGATACTACTAGTGATAGAATATTCAATCAGATGAATATAACCAATCTGAAGAATTTTTATTAACCCAGTAGTAACTTGGTAATATTGATAGATCCCAAGCAGAATAACCAATCTAAATCTAGGATTTGCAATAGTCCACTTGTAGCGTGACACTATTGATACTAGATTCGTAGTAGAGTAACTAATCTGAATGTAGGATTTACAATAGTCCACTTGTTGCATGATGCTATTGATACTAGAATCTTGAAAGAGCAACTTTTTAAAGCGCAAAGTTTAAAGTAGCTCACTACTTGCGTGATTATACTGTTAGTGATAGATCAATAGTAATGTAACCTATCAGAACACAGCAATAGTTCACCAAAACTAAGTTTCTTTCTTACGTTTTTCTTATTAAGATTCAGTAATTAAAAATCATACTTACTTAAACCTGCATTAGTGTTTAAACTTTCTTGATGGGCTTTAGCTTCCCTGTTAGGAAAGTTAATGACGTAAATTGTTAAATAGATGAGAGAGAGAGAATCAAGGAGTTTCTAAAGTTCTTTGTAGTTTGAAAATCTTATTAGTCTTTGAAAATTGATTAGATCTTTATCCAGCGTAGTAGGAAACATAGTTAGAGTTTAATAAGAAGAAACCATGCACACCTTCTTCTTAACCTTCATTCATAAAAAATATTATTTATAACTGTTACCTGTCTCGGCGACGCTTCATGTTGCATAGCAAAACACAAAATATAGACACTCCAATAGTAGCCGCAGCTGCACATGCGGCAATCACTATGAGATCAGTTGTAGTTGTACCATCTTTGTTACCGCTTTGGATTTCTTTTTCTTTTGTTCCTCCGCTTCCTTTTTCTGTTTTTTTTCCTCCGGATTTTCCTCCGTTCTGTTTTATAACTTCTTTTCCTTCTGTTCTATCTAAAACTTCTCTTCCAGTTGTCGTTGTCGTTTTTACTTCTGTCCTTGACATTATTGTTGTTGTCATCGTCGTCGTCGTCGTTTCAACGTCCTTAGTTTTAACTTCGGGAATTTTGCCTGAAAAACGTGAAAGTCCCATATTCTATATCATACTTCAGATGACGTACGTACTGTATTGTTAGCTATTACTCTTTAATGTTTTCTTAGTATTTTTTTTTTCAGTTCTCCAAAACAGAGCAGCTTTTACAGCTTTAATATCGGGTTTGAGAAGTTTCAGTGTCATTTCTTCGTTCGATGCAGTTTGTAATCTCTTTCGCTTTTTTTGGTTGATGAATTCCTTCATTCTGTTTTTCATGAGTAGAAATGCTTCGTGTTATTATAATTTTATAATTAGCCCATCAAACCCTACAAAGTGACCTTTCATTTTCTTTGTCTTGAAGAGTAGAAATGATTGGTGTCATTCATTTTAACTTTTGAACCAGTTGATGAAACCCTATAAAGTAACCATTCATTTTCTTTGTCTTGAAGAGTAGAAATCATTGGTGTTATTCATTCTAACTTTTGAACCAGTTGACAAAATCCTATAAAATGACCATTAATTTTTTTGTGTTATTCATTCTAACTTTTTAACCAGTTGATGAAATCCTATAAAGTGATCATTTGTTTTGTTTGTTTTGAAATGCAGAGTCTAGGAACGATTCGTCCTATTTATTAATATTTTGTCAACCTTAGAGTAAAACTCATTTTATAACGTGTATCGCAGGCGCAAAAGCAAGTGTAAGCAGTCTAAAAAAAAATTTGTGTAAAATTTTAGAAACATTTTAGTTTTTTTTCTTTCTTTTTATTTGGGCTCAAAATGATACTTACAAACACGTGTTCCTTCCAACTTAAAGACCAAACAACTGCAGGTTGTTCCTAACTTTATTATTGCTCCATCAAGCGTCTTGCTTAGGGTGTTTTTAATCTGTGGGGAAAAAAGTCAGCATGAGCCAAATACTTTAGAAGCAGTTTTATATTTAAGAAATCAAACATATCCAAGAAGTCAAACATATTCAAATAATGTTTAAACATGTAATCTAATAAGTTCAATAATTCTATCTAAAGCGAGTAGTTAACATGTAGTAATAGCTGATTAGGATTAAGTTTGATCGCCCCGGGTGTACTATCCAAACGAGCAAATCGTGATCCTTTCAAAATCACTTAACATCAACTATATAAAAAACGCGACATTAAATAGTTTTAGTTAGGCCTTTGAATCAAGCAAAATTTTATGTTCACCTATACTAAGACGTTTATAAATATTGTTTTAAACAAGAAATTCCTTGATTTATCTACTCAGTTCTAGTCTGGATGGTTTGAAAACTAAACCCTGAACATAGGTACATACCCGTGTAATTAATACATTGCTTTTATTCTCCCCTCCCCCGTTTCCTATAGCCAACCATAAAACAGCATTTAAAACGGAATTGGAAATCTAAAGTTTATAGTTAGAACACTTGTTTAAACTGACCTCCAGAGCAGTAGAAACTGTCTGTCCCCTTCTGCCGTGTAACAAATTGAAGCTTGACAGTTGTGAGGAGTTAATGTCCGTCCATGTGCCGTTGTTTCCAAAATATCGTACATAAACCAGTTGACAAGCTCTTAAACTAATAACTTCAAAATTATGTCTTTTCAGCGTCTTAACGCGACTGGTAAATCTTTGTGATAAAAACTGCAACTTGCACTCTTGAAACGTAATAAAACAAAGATAATATGATTATCGAATCATTATTAATTACCAATTTGAATCTATTTTCCCCACCCTACCCGTCTTATGCTTTGTATAAGTTTAGGACTTCTTGGTGGGTTTATTTGATCGTTTGAAGCAGCGGGAAAAAACAAGTTAATTACTTTCTTGATGTCTTAGATCATGCGCAATAATGTGTAATGTACGTTAATTTGACTGCCTACAGGACTAACAAATTTCACGCTTTCCTTTCCGGTCATGGTTGGCGCAGTTGGTAAGATCTCTGCTTTCCAACCAAGGGGTCCCCACTTTGATCCCGGCACTTTGCCGAGATTTGAATTTTTTTGTGACCTTCTTTTCCGCGTAAGCCAACTCAGCTTTCCATCCTCCCGGGGAGGGTAAATGAGTACCAGCTTCTGCTGAGAGCTCACCTGCGATGGGTTAATTGTGTACAGTGTTCATTTTCTATTGTTTTGTCAGGGCCCCAAGATTTTTGTAAATTTTTCAAGTGGTGTTGCATTTACACACTGCACTTGATCATGGATATAGTCTATTGTAGGCGCGTATAGGTAGCCAGGGTAGATTTTGCTGGCAAAAAGTACCTTCTAAAGAACATACGGCTCAATAGTAACTCCGAGATACTTTCTGAAATGAAAATTGATGAAGTGATAGTTAACATATTTATCCGTACTATAATTTTTCGCTTGTCATTTTTAATAAACGTATTTAGTTTTAAAATAGTTAGATATTTAACTTTATAAGTATGTTTTTCGAGAAGATTTCCAATAGACCATTTTCAAATTACAGATACCGGCTAACTTTAATGACAGCAGATTCAGTTTTTGCAGTTTTTCGTTTTTCTGATATTCAAAAATACTTACGAGAGAGAAAGAGCTAGAAGTCACACCTTCAACAGTACTCATAGTTGAATATAGTATAAAACTACGTTAATGTTTAGAAATATTTAACTTTATATTGAGGCTGCAAAAACTGAGTCCGTTGTCATTGAAGTTAGCGGCATCTGCAATGCGAAAATGGTAGGTACTTCACATATGATTTTCACAATAATCACGGGCATATTTAAGTGTCCTAATCCTTACACTTAGACTTAGTAAGGACTTAGGTATCAGAATATAAAGCCATAGTAGTGATTAAGGCACTAAAATATGTCCTTGATTATTGGGAAAGAAAATGGTCTATTGCGCTTGGTGTTAAGCGGTGGTTCTAGACAAAGTACGCTACACCTCAAAATGTGGATTCCTTTGCGCACCTGTTCTCAGGCTCAGAAGAATCTAGGCGAAGGCGGTGTAAAAAGTGAAAAATAATTGCGGTTCTAGGTTCTAGAATGTTTTCGAATTGGCTTTTTCAAGGTTATTCTGTTTTTTTCCCTACCGTGGGCGCATATTAATGCAGCAAACAATTTTCCTCTAAATTATATCCGGCTTTTGCTAGTCTGATTTGATAACCTGATCAAAACGTTTTTTTGTAAATTAAAAATTTAATTAGTTTAAATTTTTGCTGATTGGAGAAAGATGAGTGTGTTGCAGCTTCAGCATGTCAGAATAAGTGCTAGAATGTAATAAGACATTAATATTTCCTTGAAGCAAGTTATTTACATATTCAGAATACTAAAAAATAAATATATATGTTAGATAAAGCTATTGTTTGATCTAGAGGCTATTGTGAAAAAACCTGTAACCTATTGCACATTTATGCTAATGCCGCCTTTCATTGAACGTCTTTCCCAAAAATAAATCAGTTTTCTGCTGAAGATTGCAGCAACACCGCATGAAACAGTTCTGTGGCGACGAAGTGACTGGATAGATCGAGTAGATCGCGTTAATCAGTTTATTTATTTAAGCTCTGCCTATTGGTATTTTGCCCTCTTTACCATATGGTTTTGTTTCTATCTATTATTAAATATAAATCTATATATTTTGTTTTTACAAGAAAGCTAAATAAAGCGACTCATAATTTAGCTTTCAAAACTGAAGTTGTTTTGGAAACTGTCTATGGTGCGAAAACAATTTTTGGTTGTATGAAAGATTATGACGAGAAAGTTAAACCAGCAAAACTTCATGGAGTAAACATAAATTTTAGATGCTACGAGACTGTGAGCATTTTAGTTCTGTGGCTAGCATTAAAATGCAAATTAACATATGTCATGTGTTTTTATTCTTTCAATGCAACTTTTCTCATAAGAACCACTAAACTTTTCCGAGGCTCGATGTTTTTAATTTTTTTAGTTATGTTCTTTTTTCCTAGCAGCTCAACTTATAATGGCATTGCAAAAAGGTTGCGCCTCGCATCACATATGAAAACTACCGCGGGAATTTTTGTGTTTTATGTTGTTCAATTAAGGGTTAGTTACTGGAAGTGAGCTGGCAATAAAATGAACGAGAAATGTAAGTAATGGACGAGGCGAAGCCGATTTCATTATATGACATTTTGAGTTCATTTTATCGCCAGCAAGTTGGTATAAAATTATATGTAAACAAACTATGAATTAATAGTAATTAGAACAATTACATAGACATTTTTCGCGCGCTTTTTGTAAGACGTGAGCGCGCTTCTGTAACTCAAGAAACTCATAAAGTTCCTATTTCTTGCATTTGGGAAGTTTATGAAAACGAATTACTTGAAAACTTTTTCTTTGCCTGCAACGTAATAAAAAGCTTCCGTGACAAAGTCCTTTCAAATTATATCAAAAATCGGAAATTATTGAGGAGAATTCTTCACTTAATCAGAATGCGAAAACATAATTTTTCTCTTGTATTGAGCACTCAAATGTTTTAAAAGAAATAATTCATGCTTATCAAGTGTCTATCGTGTTAAGGATGTACTTTGGAAGTTGGTAGAGCACTCGAGAAGCTAGAGAAGCACTCAGCCTCGCCTCGTACTGCTCGAAAGCTTCTTTCGTGCTCTCTCAACTTCCCGCGTGTATCCATAACACGATAGAGACGCTACGCATGAGTTATTTCTTAACTAACCCTTTAAATAAGAAACCTGAGTTTACTGCATTGCAAGGCGCGCCTTACACAACAAACTTCAAGCAAGAGTCGAGTTGACACAACTTAATTGAATAGTTACATAATTAAAATTGCATATCGAGTTGAAAGGTTCATGGAAAATGATTTTTTTAAAAAAGATAGAACTCCAAAAATCAACGCGAATAATTTAATTTTCAAAGCAAATGCGACACGAAGCTTTTACTGACTGAAATTTGTCAAAAGCTGAAATTAGGTCGCACATTAAAATCAGAAAATACCTTGTTTTAGACTTTATCAGCATGTCCTTTGGGAAGTTTGTTCAATGGTTTGATAAAACATTAGAAGAATTCAACCAGCATTTGAAATGTTTCCTCACACCGCAATCCCCGACTGAGAAGTACGAATCACCATCTTGAAGATTTCTCGTCAAAACAAGTCATGCAGGAATATGTATAATTTCGCTCCAAAATTTTTGCACTATAAGACAAACTAGTTATACCTATTCGGTATTCAGTAATTCTGACAAATAGATTGAATTCCATTTTTAAAACGCTTAACAGAAAAACCTTTTAAAAATGTCCCTAACTACTTCACAAATATCCCAAATTTGGCAAACACATCTAAAACTATAAGACGGCAAAACTGTTTGGCGTGCGCACAAAAGTCCCCCAAATTAAATAACTTGAGTGTATACTCTGATGAAGGATAACGTTAAAAAATAGAATCACTGATTAGTTTTAAGAATTTTTCTTTTTATAGTCGGAAACCTTTGTATTTCGGCCATTTGCAAGCAATCGAAATAAGCAAAAGGTGCATGGTTGTTATTCAACCGTGTGGGTGGTGTGTTCTGTGATATATCGAGGTCACCTGATCGGTTTTGACCAATTGCACGCGCAGATTTTTTCCAGTCATCGAAGGTTGCTTATATTAGTGTATGTTTTAGTTACGTCTTTACATGAAAATTTCCAGATACTCGAAGCCTCAGCCTAAGATTGCTCTTCAATTGTTCTTAGTATTTGCCCAATTTGGGCCTCAAATTTGTTCTTATAAAAAAAGAATGCGTATGTGAGAGATTAAGTAAAGCAGTTAATTTATTCAAGTTAAAAATAGTTTCAACCTCATAAAATAAAGATAAAATCATTTTCTTGTAACAAATTCTGACTTAAATCTGACTTAGTGCTAAGTGGTTGAAGACGTGTTTTTTAAAAATTTTCATATACTTTTACCATCTATATATTAATTGAGTTCAAATTCCCTGTCGCGTGATACAGTGTTGAGACATTAACAAAACTTGCGAACGAAGTCACGTCAGAGAAATGAGAATTTTGATGAATGCATATTTGGCTAACCAATCATCAGCGCTATCGCAAGTTTGTATTGGAGGCAATTTTCTACCTGGCAAGCTGTTTTAGATAAAAGAAACATTTCTAAAATTGTTTTCTATCAACTGTTTTGGTGTCTGACCTTGTAAAATCCTTTCAACATGATGCATTCCTTGCGTAGTTTTGTACAATTTTACATTGAATTAAGACAATAAGATATCAAATTATAAAATTAGTTCTTATGATAATTGTTATTATTAATAATATTCATAACAAGTGTTTAATTATTTTTTTTTATAATTTAAAGAATTTCTATTTTTCTTTTACGCTTTGTAATAAGTTGTTATATAATTTATAAAGAAAAGTAGAGTCTGATATTAAGTTTGTCCATATTTATTTGATATTACATGTTTGTCCTTATTTATTTAGGTATTTGGTTAGTTAGTTGTACCGTGCGGTAAATTTTCAATGAGCAGAGAATATTTAACAATTAGACATCGAAGACAAATGAACTACGAACCAATGATATCTGAGGCAGGAGGTCTATTGGATATTTTAAACTTGTAGTTTATGAATCCGCGAAGTTTAAACCTACTAATCGGTCGAAAAATGATATACAAATTAAGTTATTGATATAATAATAATAATAATTATGACTGAGATTATAGAACAATGGGGCTCATTACTATTTTTATCCGCCACCGTTTCTCTAATATATAGTAGGCTATAAAAATAGACCTCTTGTGTAGTAGCCAATCAGAATGCAGGATGCGTAGTAGGCCGTTAGTAAGTTTATACTAAATTGCTATATAATTAAAGATATTATTACAATCACTGTAGTTCATTCAGTTAAACCATTATCAAGTTTACCCTTTCTTGTAACACTGCTATCCGACTCCGAGTAGATAAATACTTTAAACACTCCACGAAGGATCTGCATGTTTAAGACCAAAATAGCGCTATTCGATTTGCTGTATTTGGGTCGCATACATTTTATGATTCAACATTAAAGCATCGTCTACACGAGCAATTTTTATGTGACAATTTTTATGTGACAATTTTTATTTGCTCGTGTAGATGAAC
>JAOTRI020131411.1:0-11393 GCA_028564885.2 Zoanthus sanctaehelenae
TAATAACCGTACAGATGATTAAAAGTGAAATTCTCTCAAACTTGTTCAATGAAAAGTATGGGCTCAGGTTGGGAGAACTTAATAATTCAATTGGGCCTGAAAGGGTTAAGTAGTCGTTATTGGAGTGTGACTTTAGAACTAATATTTTGTATTCTGTCCGTGCTTTTTTCAGGGCTTGTCAAAGTTGAAGTATCTTCAAAATCTCAGTTTTCGTCACAATCATCTATCTTATATCAAGGAGATTGGAGAATGCGCTTTGTTACAGACACTAAACTTGCAGTCCAATAATCTGCAGGAGGTATACTCTTTGTGCTTACTTGTTTTACTGGCATGGTGTTCTACTCCTGTTTGAAGTAAATACATTTGCGTTGAGCAAGTCTGATTGGATATTTATCGTTGACCTTTGTGCTTGAATAAATAACTTGTAGTAAATAAGGAAGTTCAGCCTAATACATTTGTTAAAGATGGTACTCTATAGCATTGATGTCAAATGATGCGATCCATTAAATGTTCCGTTAAATGGATGTTTTCCAGCTTGATTAGGGAAAGGCTTGCAGTGCATTTGATAAGATTACCTTCAAAATCATGGAATCTGAGAATTTCATCCTCCAAGCCTGAAAACTCGTGGAATTTTGATTACGTTCATGGAAAATCTTGAAAAATGGTCACATTGTAAACTTAATTGTTATAAACAGAACATCGTGAACACTTAATTTACGAATCTTTCATTTTTATAAATATAATTTTATTTATAAACCTACCATGTCCTCATGGACTAGGAGTCATAGCCCTTTTGTCCTCGAGGTCTAATTGTTAACCCCAGATATGTTGCTGAATTCTCCCAACATGATCCCATACCTTTTATTGAGCAAAGTTTAGAGAATTTTACTTTTAATCTTCAGTAGTTTGAATTGTTTGATCAATTCTCAAATTCACATTACCAGATGTCTTATTTTGTATATGTTACGTTAGGAGAAGTTGAGTGTTGATAACTGATTGGGAGTGAAAGGGCAGGCCCGTAGCCAGGATACTTCGAAGGGGGGGTTCTGGGTGTGCAGGCGAAGCAATTGGTCAAATTGCCTAGACAACAAGCCTTATTAATTTCTCATTACTCATGAGGCTACAGACACGTCATACGACCAGGAAACGGCTCGAACGCTTGTAATAAACACTGCAAAAATGCCGCGCAAGTCTGTAATAAATTACAATAGGTTTGATTTTTGCTAAGGGGGGTCGCTGGCAAAAGGGGGGTTCGCTCGAACCCAAAAAAAACCCTGGCTACGGGCCTGTTCCACGTTCTTCTAGTCTCCTTCGCAGCCGCTGCCTGAGTCGTCACGCAAGGCTTTTCTCCTCAGGAACGCGCACTGATTTTAGCCAGCGCATTGACTTTTTTTTATTCTTTTAATAAAAAAAACATATGACAAAAAAGTCGAGAAACATTTTCCATGTTGCATAACAATTAATAGAGTGACAAACCATTTGGCCTGCACCATATCACGACACTTTTCCCGGGGGTCCCGACAAAACACATAAATCTGAAGGGCCTCTCGCCCTATGTTAAGAGTCGAAAGTAATAAACATCGGCTGATTGTCCAGACAAAACACATAAGTCTGAAGGGCCTCTCGCCCTATGTTAAGAATCGAAAGTAATAAACATCGGCTGAAGGTTCCAACAAACAAAGCAGGCGATCAGAAACATTCAGAGTACATTTATAGATTAGATATTCATCTCTATAGCAATAAAAACTTTTTCCATTACCCATGGTTTGCATTACCAAACCGGCAAAACGTAATCACACTATTACTATAAAAAATCCAAAATGCATTCTCATTGCGCTGTTCGTGACTTGTCTCTTGTCGGCCATCTTGAAAAAGCCGAAATGAGTAGTTCGTCTGACATCATGGTAATCCGAAGACTTTCCGATTATCAGGGTACCTTGACCCTATGTTCATAACTAGCGCCGACCAGAAAAGTCAAGAAAAGACAAATTATTGTGGAGTTATTAAGTGACAGCGGCCAAAATTCATAGAAAAAAACTGTCAAACTTTTTTCCCAAAGATATTGAAGTTGTTTAGCTTAAATTTTGCTTAGTCAAATTTAACACTTTGTGAGAGCGTTCAATAAACATTTTTTCTCCTTTAGTTTGTCGTAGTTTATGACCATTTATAATATAGCTACGATATAACGCTAGCTCTGATTGGTTCAAATCTATGCTTTATTACACCGATAAAGTCATGGTATTCGCTTGCTTGTTTTGCCGCTTGTTTCGCTATATCGTAACAGTATTAGAACCCAGCTTTCTATCTTTTCTCTAATGCTTAAATATTAAAAAAAGAGACATTACATAGTGGCTTGAAGATATGAAATTTATTTTCTCATATATTGTTTTCATCACTCGAAAAATATATTTCGTATCTTCGCGCCACTGTGTATACCCTCTATATATTACATAGATATGAGTATTTTACTGAAAAATACTCAACTAGTGAAAATATTGCTGACGTCATTCCTTTGTTTTTCCCGTCTTTTTCGTTCAGTTTTTTCAATCTCGAAACACTGATATCTATGAAATAAAAAGAAAATTACACGTTGGCCAGAAATATGAAGTTAATCTTCTCGTAAAAAGCAAATTTCACTCGTTCGCTGCGCTCACTCGTAAAATATTTTTACCACTCGAAGATAAATTTCATATGTTCGCGTCACCTCGTGTAACATCTTCTATATATAAAGAAGATAAACTTCTTATATTCGCGCCACCGTATAATATCCCCGATAAATAGAGAAGATAAACTTCATATGTTCGTGCCACCGTGTAACATCCTCTCTATATAGAGAAGATAAACTTCATATGTTCGCGTCACCTCGTGAAACATCCTCTTTACATAGAAAAGCTAAACTTCATATGTTCGTGCCACCGTATAATATCCCCTATTTAGTATAAATTTACTATGTTCTATTGTGAATCTGTGAATTTGATTGGCTCTTTCACTGTTTTCAATCTGCTGATAAAAAAGAGTTGTGAATAGCCAATGAAAATCGTTCTTTAATCAATTTTGACCAATTACGACTGAGCTTCATGTACATGACTGACAAGAATCGCTTTGAGAAAAAAACGAAACAATGGCGTCGCGACAATTTGCAAAAACTTCGGACCAAGAAATTGAATATTTAATTGAAAGAGCAGTTCCAGAAAAACAAAAATAGCAACAAAATATGGAATGAAAAGTTCTAATGGTAAGATACATGTATATATGTATTTGACATACAATTTTGTTCAACAAAAACATTTTTTTCCCAACGAAAGCTGAAATTTATCACTTGAAATGAATCTTTGTAAACACAGTTAAACATTTTTTCCTAAACGTTACTCCACATTTTTATGCAATGAGAACATAGTAAATTTATACTAAAACCGATTAGACTACTCGCCCTCGTTTTCCACAAGCGATAGTCAACTCGGCTGCGCCTCGTTGACCTATTTGCTTGTAGAAAACTCGGGCTCGTAGTCTAATTGTTAAATATAGAGAAGATAAACTTCATATGTTCGCGCCACCGTGTAACATCCTCTATTTATATATAGAGAAGATAAACTTCATATGTTCGCGACACCTCGTGTAACATCCTCTATTTCTTTAAATATGCTGGCAAAATTATATTCCTAGCAGAATACGAGCTTCAGTAATATTCTTCAAATATTCTGAAAATTATTACTTCAAAAGTAGTTCACTTTACCACCAAAACATAAGACTGTCCAGCCTGGTTACAAGATACAGCAATGTGACATTATTAAGGCTTCGGAAAGCTAATAATAATAATAACAATAACAAAAAATAATAATAATAATAATAATAATAATAAAAATAATAATAATAAATAATAATAATAATAAATAATAATAATAATAATAAATAATAATAATAAAGACTTTATTTAGGTGTCAAGTCTTTCTAGCCCACTAATTGGGGACACCATCTTTACCACTCTAAGGTGGACGGAGACCTTTCAGATTACGCCACACACAGATATAATCCCCGAGGGCCAACGGTTGAACGTCCTTATCCGAGAAGACGCAAAAGTCTAACCATTTGCAGATGTTAGAGCAAAGGCAGCACGTTCTCCTCAATCATTTGAAGATCCTGAGTGTTGGTCCGACCAGGAATCGAACCCGGGCCTCCCGCACGATAGACTGGCATCAACCAATTAGGCAAAGACAGGCGGAAAAGATGGCCCAAGGGATAAAAACAAACTATAAACAAACTTGTTGATGCCCGATCAAAGTGAGTTTTAAAAAGACACAGAAAGCCCACGGCTATATCATTCTCCCGGCGCCATGTATAGCTCGTAAAAACAAAGCCGTAAGTTTTTTGGTCTTGTGACATTTTGAAAGGTTTTAAAGATAATGATTTTAGGGCGATAATTATCTGCGTTAGAATTCGTGCATGTTTCAGTTGCATAAATTGATGCTATTGTTCATGTAAATTCTCATGCTCATATTTTTCCATGCATGCTAATAATGCACTCCAATGCTCCAAAATAATCCAGACAGTTTAAACTTATATGTACTGTCGAAAATGTTTACGAAAGAGCAGGAACTTCTTTAATATCAATCAGGCGTGGTCTTCGGGAAGCTGTTGCGTTCTAGATACCCGTCAAACGTTTATGCATTTAAAGAAGATAATTCATAGACTGTTGACTGAAATGGCGATTGAGCTCGCTAGGCAGAAAGATACAACCAATCCACTTAGAAGATGCAGCTTAGTCGCAGCGAGCCATATCGGCGCCCTCACGGAATGTTAAATTCACAGCAGGAAAGCCCATGTTATATAAGTTAAGTATTTGCTCAGTGTTTTGCTTAGACTGACGAAGGTCCTTTGGGCTGAAAAGATCTCATCAAAAAAACCTGTAAAAAAACCTAACTGCTCAATTGCTGAAATAGGAAAAACAGAGTATTCAATGCTCAGTGTTTAGTACGTTAGTTCATAGTTAATAAAGGGGGAGAAGAAAAATCCCACTCTATTAACTGTGGTTAGTTTGAAAGGTATAAAAGTATTCGTATTGGGGCGGTTTGCAGAGAAGATTTTGTAATTTGAAGCTGTCACATGATTTTTGTAAGCCAATTGAAAATAAATGGGCATGCGTAAAGTGTCACGTTGTCACTATCACGTTTTATTGACTTTTCTCCAGCACTTTTTTATAAACTTTTCATGTATACGATTAATTAACAAGTAATCGAACCTTTTACTCGTTCAATATGGAATTAATTTGCACTTGTTTGTCAGTTTAAAAAGCTCAAATTTTGATTCTTTTTAAAACACACTCGTGCAAATTAATTCCATATTGGACTCGTTAAGGTTCTATTACGTATACCTAAACGTTACATAGACTCTAAGTTAATTTATAGTTGACGCTATGAAACTGTATGCATTAATAAGTAGGCCCCCATACGGAAATTATGCCGTTTTAAAGCTATTTGCATATGTTTAAAAAATCCCTTTTGGGTGTGTCATAAAACATTTGGTGGCAGCCTCGTTTTTTCCTCCCGTTTCAGTTTTTCCTTAACCTCTAGTTCATAGCCTACTTGGATCTGGAAAAGAACAATTTCTCCAGAAAACATATTCTGCGTATATCTGCTTCAATTTAGCGTAGTATTAAAATTATTTGCGTTACGAAGCTTAGGAGATGCACGCATTTTTTAATGAAAATAAAGACAACTTTATAGGAACTACGAGGCACAAATTGACCAAAACTTAAGAACAATTCAAGTGCAATCTCAGGCTGAAACTCCGAATATCCATGAAAATATTTTATGTAAATTTTATGTAAAGACTTAACTAACACATGCATTTAACTTCGTATTACAGTATAAAACACAAGTTTCGTGGTGGTTCGCATTTGTATTGTAAAATGCGAGGTGCTTCGCTATGAATAAATTAAAGTAATGCGTAGCGTTAGATAGGCGCACAAATTAGTCGGTTTAGGACCACCCTGTTGTTATTTCTGCTGCTGAAAGAGCAAGGAGGTTCGATTCCTTTTATCAATGGTAATTTATAAAATAAGACTATCGCTTTAAAAAGAGAAACATTTCAATATGCAAAACAAAATGCTACCACAAAAGTGTGTATGTTAGAATGACTTTCACGCGTAAAGCACATGTTTGTTTCCAAATATTAAAACGAGGGTAGCTCGGCGAATAAACAGCGGCTATTTATCAATAACATTTATTAAAACAAGATCTTCAATTTTAAAAGAAAAACATTTCATAAAGCAAAACAAAATGTTATGATAAAAGTGTGTATGTCTGAATGTGTTTTGGCTTTTTACAGATAAAGCACACGCTGAGATATTTTGATTAATTTTCTTTTCAAATAGTAAAAAGGAGAATACCTGTTCTGGGTGCTTTGTACTTTTTGTACACAACTGTGTTCTTTCTTCTTCATTCTTTTGTCTTGTTTGTTGGCACTTTAGCGATAGAGCTATTACTAGTATGAATTAGTCATATTTTATAGACACTGGAGCAAGCGAACTTATAATTATTCAGAGTATATTTTATGCGTAATTGCTTCAATTTTGTGTAGACGTATTTGATATTTTATTGAAAATAGTTTGTTTTCCTTTTAAACAGTCTAGCTTACGAAGTGCTCCCTATACCGGTCATAGAATTTCATTTTCGCATGTGTATATACGTTTTAGTACTGCAAATAATAATAACAACACTATATAATATCAGTATTAAAAACAGCTTTATTCCAACTTGAATAACAAAAATTCCAAATAAAAGTTTTAAAAGGTAAAGTTTTTGCATGGTCTTCTGTGTTATGTTATAAAAATACAAATTTAATCAATTTTTAGATATCTAATACAACAAAATCGCTAAATAACAATATGCACTATGAAGTAACTATATATATTATGAAATAACTATATTTATTAAATTTTCAACCTCGAATATTGCGCATGCGTTTTTAGCGTTCTGATTGGTTCACTCAATCACGGTTATCAGCTCATATACCGAATGACCATATATGGAAACTAACAAAAAATCTTGTTTCTCAGGTTTTTTTGCTTATTTCAAGTATCGAAAAGTTTGGAAAATTCACGAAATTTAATAAAACAATTATTCTATTCGTGCTTGTTGGATAATTTATGAGATGATTATAGCCAACTCGGCGCTACGCGCCTTGTTGGCTATTTACCATCTCATATCCAACGCGCGCTCTTGAAATAATTGTTAAATACTATGAAATAAATATATATATTATGAAATAACTATACTATGAAAATAGTAAAATTTTAATTTTAATCTTCTATGGTATGTTTTGTTTGATCAATTCTCAAATTCTCATGGCCAAATGTTTTCTTTTGTATGTGTTATGTAAAGAGTATTTGGGTGTTGATAACTAATCAAGACTGAACGGGTAAAATGATTTTCTATTCCTCATTCAAACGCGATCGAAAAAATTGGTCCAAGTGGATTTAGGGCCTTTGTTGTAAGAACCAGCATAGATCTTAACGAAGCTCAAATGTTCTCAACGTTTTGGCTGCTCCAGCCTTAATTTGTTCTTAATTTGTTCTTATTTATGTAAGAGGTTTGAAATGACGAGATATCAAACCACAAGAAATCAGACAAGACATTCAGATCTCTCTATCACATGAATACCTTTACTCTTCTAGTAGATATAATAATAACTCAGGTAAAACGGTGCGTTCTGAGTGTAGTTTCAGTTTTAATGTGCACAAAGCAAATGTAAAGACTAAAGTGTCAATCAGGAACATTTTCATTTCATTTCACGCTTTATATCATACCTACATAAAATACTCGACTCTGATTAGCTGAAGAGCATGTAATTCATGTAATAATTAATACCACATGTACTAAAACCACATGTGCTGTTAATTAATTATATGGATCTGTCCCAGTGGCCTTTGCGGCGTCTGTTCATTTACCAATGCGAAGTGATTATCAGCGTTACAGAATCAAGTATTTTATGTAGATATGATTTTAAACGGAAATACAACCTTTGTTATTGAAGAATCAATAAAAAATTGCGCTTGCAGTAAAAGTGAGCTACTTCACTTTCATCATAATACCCGCACGAAGTATTTTTCATAAATTTTTCCTATACTAACCTGACCTTGTTCTTAAGTTGTTCCTAATTTTCGGTGAATCTGAGCCTCGTTGCTATTAAAAAGTTGTTCTTTTTGTAGTTTGATGGTTTGCTACAGATTTCTTACTGCTACAATACTCCAAAAATGACTATAACATAACCAACACAAGCTTGTAACTATTTCAGTAGCAGTTATTCGCATTTGTATTCTAAGGTATTGAAATTCAATGATTCCGAATGATCTACATATAAGGCATGCATCTAACCAATATTTGAAAGCAGAATGTCCCATTAATACTCTATCTAATTTTTTCATGTAATGCATCATATGTGCTTTAACTTTGCTTTTGAATAATATTTCAAGGAAAAAGCAATAATTCTACCAAACTAAAAAAAGGATTTACAGAACATTTAAAGTTAATGCTATTGAAAAGTTACGTGAACAATGCCCTCCTTCCTGCTCTGATAATGTTCAGCGTCTATATCTTCCAGCCTTCCTTTAAAGCATTCTGACATGACCGAAGCGATCCTTCACACCAGGCACGAATTGGATTAAATGCCTCGTTAACTAGAAACACGTCTTCCCCTGGCAAAGGTCGCTTGGCCCACTTTGAGATGTCTTTCATGGTGAAGTTGAAACCAGGTTTTTGAGAATGCCTAAACCATTAATTGTGATTCTAAATTTAATTTTTTTTGTCTATCGAACAACACAACGATTATCTTACCTAATCCTTTTCATAATTCAATTTACACACACTCTTGTTATTATGTCAGCCTATCGACCAGTTATTAAAAACTGGATCATTGAACAATGCAATTCAAGACTTTTTATAGGTTTAGTCATTATGGTATATGTGCCAGTATACCATAATCTACAAATATTGTAAGCGTACGTGTCAGCTTAAAATTAAAAGAGAGCTAAAAATTTTTCCTCAAGAAACAATGGCGGCCGGCGAAAATTGCTTCGCGCTGGAGTTGAATGAAAAGGAAGTCACTGAACTATTAAAAATTAATGCGACACAAGGGAGCACAAAGAATGCCACTAAGTATTGCATAAAAATATTTCAAGATAAAACTTTGAAGATTCTATTTTGACAATTTCAGCATCCGAATTAGTCGAAGCAAAGCAAATTCAAACAATACAAATTGAAGATTTTTATCGAGAAAACAAATTCCAATTGAGGAAATTAGCTTACTGCCTGCCTTAAAAGTTTTTATACATCGGACAACATGGGAAACTTAGCACATGGAGAGCAAGGGCTGCATCGCTTTCCTCTTCAGTTTAACTTTTACAATTGCACCAATGTGCAATTTCACAATAATGTTAGCGATGGCGGTTTAAGTTGGTTAAAGTGAGTCTGTAAACAATTACAGAATATTTTTTTTCACTCACTTCCTCATTCAAACAGCGTAAATTTGAAAAAATATGACGTGGTATTATCGCTTTACGTTTTATAATTCATTTAGAACAACATGCGCAGTTTTGACAGTTAACTTTTTTATAGACATGTAACATATCAGAAAATGAGTTAAAAAGGGAATTCTATTACGTCATCAGTCTAAGTCACTACGAAGTCCCATGAGATGCGCGTGCGCAATACCGATCAGTGCTAGCGTCTTTGCCGAATTCAGTGTTTACGTGCAGGTGAGTGCAGGCATAAAATATCAATTTACCACTTCAATCCGAGCCATCTTAACCCCAGAACATTACCAACATTGCAAGTTTACATTGTTTCTTCATTGTGTATCATTTTTTCTTGCAGAACTACGATTCTTTTTTGCTTTGACAGAAAATAATGACCGAAGAAACCGAGCACGAGCTGACAAACCTACCGCAGGTTCAAGCTCTGCCTAGTGACGAACCCCCTAGAAATCTAGGGTTGGAAAGAACTCTGGGCTTAATGAACGACAACATGAGCCAGCTAACAAACTTGCTGGCGAATTTTTCAGCGGCCCAATTGCAAGCTTTTCGAGCGCCTAAGCGGAAAAGGCATACGATTAGTGAATCAGACTCGGATTGCGAGGACGGCCACCGGCCCACAACTCAGAGAAACGAAGAAATCTCTGATGATAATATAAGCCTTCATGCTCAAGATGACTTAGATGTCGATAAGGACATAGAAATGCTCACCGAGCGATCTAAGGCCACCGGCCAAAAAGACGGGGAAAACCCAAATGACAATATCCTAAAACAGCTCTCAAGTCAACTTGACGAAGATGAGGCCACCGGCGGAAAAATTGAAGCTGAGCTTGCACAAATAGCTGAAAAACGCTGGGGAAAATCCCTTGCACCTGCCAAAATAAAAGCCTTGGCAGACAAATACAAATGTCCAGAAAACTGCCCCTCTATAAGAGGAACTAAGGTAAATACCGAAATATGGACACAGTTAAATTCTCATAAGAGATCAGGAGACTTAGCTTTATCAAATATGCAGCAAACAATACGTAAGGTTATTAATGCAAATCTACAAGTAACAAATTTAGTGCTTGAGAGCCCCACCGGGGAACCAAACAAAAAGATATTTGAACCACAAATTGAATCACTGGCTATGCTTAGCCATGTTCATAACCAAATAACTCAATTTAGACGAGAACAATTAAAACCTGCTTTGCGAGCAGAATATAACACTATTTGCTCTGCTGACATACCAGCCAAAAGTGAATATTTGTTTGGTGATGACCTTGCTAAAACCCTTAGGGATGCTAAAGAAGTGAGTAGAGTGGGTAAAGCCCTCTCAACAAGCCACAAGGGTCCACAAAAAACTTATGGTCACTCCAGTGGATCACGAGATTCCTACAAAGGAAAGAAAGATTTTTTATGGAGAGGCCAAAAGCCCTACAAAAAGAAGAAACAACAGTCAGGGCAGAGGAAATAAGAGAAAAATTGTTACAACTTAGATCACATGTGAGTGCTTACTATGAATATTTGCCTGAGCTTATAAATTACTTTACTGAGCAGTGTGGATCATTCAGGGCTGGACAGATAGGCAATTGCCTCCCTGTCTGGAAGGAAATCACTAGTGATAGGATGCTGCTGTCAAATGTCCTTGGAATAAAGATCGACCTGCTTGAAAATCCTACTCAGCATTATCTCCCAAAGCCGTTTTTTACCAAAAACGAATCTGAGATCATCAATAAAGAAATCTCTAAACTGCTCAGTAAAGGAATTTTATCTAAAGTGTCACACAAAAAGGGACAAATACTTTCTAACATTTTCTTGCGCCCTAAAAGTGATGGGACCCATAGACTTATTCTAAACTTAAAGAAATTTAATGAGTCAGTGGAAT
>JAOTRI020131422.1:0-11393 GCA_028564885.2 Zoanthus sanctaehelenae
TCAATCGTTTTTCATTAGAAACTTCACTCTTTTATTTACTTTTGTTTTCTTTCATACTTATAGTACTTTAAGTTATATAAGTCATGAACATTTTAGTGGATTTTCCTTTTCATCAGTGTCGGGTCAGATAGCAGTTGCCGTGGGGTTTTTGATCCGAGATGTGGAACACTGAATGGTTGAAACGGTGATGTTGCTGATTTCTAGATAACTTATGGCCTGTTTGATCAAATTAAACTAGTGAAATGTTAAAAAGTACACAACTTTGATGAAACAAGAATAATATGCCACGAAAATAAGACAAAAATGTGTAAAATGTCCGCACTTTTTGTCAAAAATTTCCGCACTATTGACCTTATTCGGGCATTGCATGGCTCAGTCAGAACGGAAAAAAGGCATTTAAACTTATATGATGGCGAGATTTTGACCAAACATATAAACACGAGGTCTAGCACTAACCTACACAGCGGGTTTTATGCAGCAGCTTAGCTCAACTACAAGCAAACAGTTATCTGCGAAATGAAATCAAGGCATCCTGGAAGAAATTTTTAGGGACATGGAATAGCTACGGCAGGTATATAATCAGTATAACATCGAAAAACCTTACATTTCGTGTCAAATCACAAATAGCAACATTCAACCGTCGTATAAAGTCGAACCTTTTAACTCGCACACGAAACCAAGGTCGAGTCCAAACGATACCGTAACGCTTCTAGTGCCCACTCTACAACCCACCGTCCCTTGTACATGCCATTTAATCAACTAGAATTTTTTTTTCATTTTTTTCACTCGTGGTCATCTTTGTCACTCGTGGTCATCCATGGTCACTCGTGGTCACTCGTGGTCACTCGTGGTCATTCGTTGTTATCCGTGGTCATCTGTGGTCACTCGTGGTCATCCATGGTCATTCGTGGTCATCCGTGGTCATCCGTGGTCATCCGTGGTCATCCGTGGTCATCCATGGTCATCCGTGGTCATCCATGGTCATCCGTGGTCATTCGTGGTCAACCGTGGTCACTCGTGGTCATTCGTGGTCACTCGTATGTAGTTTTAGACAAGATCAATATCTATCCAGCCCGATTTTCAAAATAATTTGTACAGAATTCAAGGTCATGTCTTCCAATGAACTGCAACTATCTAAAATATAGAGACTAACCCCCCCAGCGGATGTTATTGAATTTATGTTCAGAAATTTATATCCTGAAATGCTAATGTTTTGGTGTTCTAACTTAGTTTCTGAAATTACAATAACTTCCGGTAACAATTTAAGAGAAACAAGAAAATCTTCAAAAAAATTAGAGTTTTTGAAAGACTTGGCATGTTAAAATGAATTAGAGAAAATTCACGTTTTTTTAGCTTCATAGAGGAGATTGCCGGATTGCTTGATTGAATTATTTAATACTTAGAGTTAGATATAATATCATCTGATAATTGTCCTTGGAAGTTTTCTTCATCGCCAAGGCTAATATAGATATCTTCGAATAGATCTTTAGATTCATCTTCCTTTAGTTCTAACTGGCTGTCTAAGTAAAAAAGAGGCAGTTCCGAAAAAGGAGAATTTGGTAATGGGATTGTTATACTCATTTAATTTATATCTGCCATGGCATAAAGTTAAAAAATAAATATTGAAATAAAATATGTATTTACGATCAGAGCCTTGCTTGAGAAATATTGATGGTGGATTCTTTCCTGATGGCAACTAAGAAATATAGTGCTCACTCTTGAACTTGACCAAATCTTTTTCTCAAAATCCATCCACGATGTTTTGAGTTATGTTGCTAACTAACTAACTTACAAGCAAACAATACCTGGTAAAAACATAACCTTCTTGACGGAAGTAATAAATTTTAATCTCAAAGCTGCTTTGGACTGTTGAGTTGTACCTTTTAAATTCATTCCATAAAAAAAATAAAAGTAGAGCTGTAAGTGTTGTTTAATATATTTGATAGCTTCAGAAGTGTTCTGCATGAGCTGATGAACAGAGTTATAATTAAAAGACTGAGCATTCCTCAGATAAAGATACTACTTTGTAAATTTTTGTACATTATCTTTCACAAGCATATTTTAGTTCATTAATGAACTTCTTTTACTTCGTTGTTTAGATTTCTTTAAATTTTATATCATTTGAACATTGATTTTATTGATCTCGGAGCCAGTGCAGAAACAAAGATCACATGCTATTTTGGCAAACTTTCACTTTTACTGTGACTAAATTACTCGTGTCGTTGATTTTATTATTTTAAAACAATTTTAGAATCTTGCTCATACTTGAACAATTTTTAAGAAAATGACGCGTTTGGACAATTTGAAAGCCCCTGTGACAACAGTTGAATCAACGGCTCAGTAAGTTGGATAACTCAATGTTAACGTTTTTTTTGATAATAATTTTGCATGGAATAGTTGAAGGTCATTCCCCATATAGTAGAGTAATGTCAGCAGTGCAGGAATATTTTCCACTTGGCATAAACTTCCAATCAAAAAAAAAGAATAATAGAAAGAATAACTATATTTTAAAAGCCGATCATGTATACCTATAGGGCGAACGCTTTATGAAAAGAGTTTTAGTTTTGACATTTTCATTAGTTTCTATTCACTGATTCTTTGTTGTTTAATTTTCTTCCTAGAAACTCTGAAAAAAAAATACACTCGTACGAAAAATTGTTATACCTTCCTATCGGAAATCGAACCCATACACGTCTCCCTGTATTCTAGTCATGAGTGCTAAAGATTTATAACATCAGGAACCACCACGCAGGTAACTTAGTAGTTAGCACTCCTAACTAGATTTCAAGGAGACATGGGTTCGATTAGCGCTCGTGCATATACCAAGTTTTCGTATGAGTCTCAGTTTATTTTTTTATTTGCTCCATTGAACAATTTATATACATAAGCTTTTGCTTTTGAGCACTCTAAGGATTGTGTGGAGAGATTCCTAGTGAAACGTTCACTATTTGCATTATGCATTGCTCACTGCTCGCAGTTTGAGCACTCTGGTGACTCCACAATGCAATTCTACAATGTGTAACCGTACATTCTGTGCCCAAGTCCAGGAGCTGTCATAAAGCCATTAACCGGGAACAATTTTTCAGAACTTGACGCGTTTGTACAATTTGAAAGTCCCTATGACAACAGTTGAGTCAACGGCTCAGTAAGTTGGATAATTCAATGTTAACGTTTTTTTAATATTCATTTTGCATGGAATAGTTGAAGGTATGAGTCTATTTATTTTTCATTGCCCCATTGAGCAACATATACATATACATGCGAATAAAATATTTTTAGCTTCAATTTCGTTTTTAGTTTGTATTAAAGTTTTGAACATTTTTTTTGACTGAGGTAATAAGAAAACGTATGCGTAGATAATAAATTAACTGTCAATCTTTCCCTTTGAGAGACTGACTGCGAGTGTTTGAATCTCTATCAAGCAGAACCAAAAACCAATTTCAATATTGCTCGACTATGACGTACCAGGTAAATATCATGATCAGGACGGATAACAGCATACACATTATGAAGTAGCCATATAAAATATGACAAATCATTTACTTCTTCTAGCAGTACAACATACCGTCCAATTTAGTATAGAAACCAGAGTAAAGAAGCCCACTGAAAAAACTTTTCTCCAAATTAAAAAATATCGTTCTACACCAAAGACTCACAACTAAACAAAAATATTTCATCCATAATAAATAAAGTAAATCGTTTGAGTTTTTAAAACGTTAACGTTTTAACGGAGCATCCAAGAAGGACGTTGTTTCCTATTATTTCCTAGAAGTTTCTTGCAGTTTAAGCATTCAAATAGTTTGCAATTTTTTATTGTAACAGAGCTATCAGTTGTAATATTCTCAAATTCACCTAAAATTCCATAAACTAGCACAATGAGTTAAAAGTATAGCTGTCAATTTTGGTTGTCGCATTACGCGTTTGATTGTTTTCATAGCTTCCGAAGTGTTCTGCATGAATTGAAAAAATAGGGTCGCCATAAAGGAAGCAGTTATCACATAATTCGACTGTTGTGCGGATCTTTGTACATCATTTGCCACAAACGGTATCTGTATTGTTAAAGAACTTGTTTTATAAAATTGTTGGAAAAAGAATTCCGAAGTTCCAATTGTCAACTTTCTTAACGTTTTCGGAGCCAGTACAAAAACAAAGGGAACAAAGTTCACAATTTCGGAAAATTTTACTCTCCCTACTAAAGAATTCTTACCATGACTGGATTTGGATTTAAGAAATAATCCTTGTTAGACCTGGTGTCGCTTGAAAAGTTCAGTTTGATGCTAGCCTAGTGGCGCGTTTAACTGGTGCTTATCTTTAGTTTCGGTGGGCTCAGCGATATAGAGTCTCTGACTCCCCCTTGATTTGGGACACTAATCCATCGAATTTTAGTTCCCAGCTAACGATGGTACTCACCTAACCTGGCCCGGAAGAATGGAGAGCTGAGTTGGCTTAGGCAGATATAAAGATTGTGCAAATATTTGCTTCTCCTCAGAGCCAATAACTTTACTGGGGATCCTGTGCCTAGAAGACACATACTTAACCAAGTTCACCAACGCAATAGATGAACGTTGGTTTACCAAACTGATTTAAATGTTTATTCGTACTCACGGAATTTTTTCGATAGCTCTTCTAATACCGTTTATACACACTAATCAACTAAGCTCGAGATTTTATTATTTATTCGTTTTATTTCCATAGCAACTGGTTTACGTTGCTTTCTATTATGAACCTCATATCAATTGGAATGAGATGTTTTTAAACTTATTAAAAACAATAAATTCCTTTACCTGCATGTTGAGTTTTGTGGTCATAATTTTCTGGAGCTTCATTGATGCAATGAATATTTTCATTGTGTAATGCATTTCTTAGAATACCAATCAAAATGAAAACAAATTATTTCTTTTTATTTGGTTTGGCATATTCTGTGAATGTCTTTGATTAAGTGGTGAGAGCGAATTTAATTATTTTAGCAACGTCTCATCAATTTAAAACGGACGGTTTTTTTCAAACGATTGAGTTCCCAAGAAAGGCGTCGTTGTTTTTTAGAATTTTTTTCCAGTTTTACCATTTTAATAGTAAGGTAACTTTTCTAGATCTTACTATCACAACGCCATCAGTTTGAAACTTCTCAAATTTAAACTCAAATGTTATGAACTTTTTTGTTTTTACTAGCATTGTTTAGGTTTCCTTAAATTTTATATCATTTGGGCATTTAATTTATACAATTGTAAATAAAAAACATTTTAAATCAAACTGCTAAGTTTCTAATTAATGATCTCGGAGCCTGCACAAAAACAATCAAGATCACATGCAATTGTGGCAAACTTTCGTTTTCACTATGACTAAATTACTCGTGTCGTCGATTCTAAAAATTTAAAGCAATTTCCAAATCTTGTTCACACTTGAACAATTTTTCAGAACTGGACGTGTTTGGACAAGTTCAAACCCCCCTTGACAACACTTGCGTCAAAGGCTTAGTAAGTTGGACTATTGAAAGTTAATGTTTTTTTTTATAATAATTTTGCATAGAATAGTTGAAAGTCATTCACTACATAGTGGAAGTGATTCAGCAGTGCAGGAATATTTTCCACTTGGCATCAATTGGCAATGGGTTAAAATCACTCGGTAAGCTCAACTTTAAGTACTGCTTAGTAGTGCGTTTCAAAATCAGTCAATGGAAAAAACCGGGGAGAAGAATAAATATATTCAATAACATGTATGATGTAAATGCTTCAAAACTGAAGAAAAGTTCTATTTCCGCTGATAATCTGTTAAGTATTTTTCTTCATAAAAACTTTGAACAAATTCTTACTTAGCTTTAATTTTATACTGAAATCAGTTTTTATTATTAGGAACTACAATAAAGTGTACTACAGAACAAGAATAGCTTCAAATAAAATAATGTTCTTTCACTCACTTTCAGATAGTCTTTAATGGCTTACACTGCTATAAGAGTTTTGAGCACATCCGAGAAAAACATCAAAATTCAAGTTGTTAGTTACTTTTTCTGGAATTTTGGTGATACAATGATTCTTTTGTTTTCTGATTCATATTTAAAAAAAACAAACAAAACCGAACTTTTGGTATTTTTTGCTTGGCATGTGTAAATATTTGGATCAAAGTGAAATATTTTATGTTAATTGAATTCATAAGAGAAAAATATAATAGACTATATATTACTAGCAGTGCGGAACAATACACACAAACACTTGGAAGGATTATTTTTATAACAAACTGTCTGAACTGTGATTTTTGTTCAGTTCTTAGTGATCACCTTACTGACTGCAATTATTATCAGCAGACAGAACTAAACTTTTTAATATTGTTTAAGTTAAAGCCTACAATCATTATTTACACACCTCACTAGTTACTTAACTTATAACATAGATGGCAAAATTACTCGATGCTGATTGTCTCAAAAGGCAGGGCTTTTTTCTTTAATTGAGGGCAAAATTACTAGGCGCTGATTGGTTGCTGGTTTGCGACAACGACACCGACACCGACATTGACAACGACACCGACAACAACACCGACAACGACACCGACAACAGCAACGGCAACGATAACGACACCGACAATGCACCTACAACGACAACGGCAACGACAACGACACCGAAAACAACACCGACAACGACACCGACAATGACAACAGAACCGACAACGACAATGACACCGACAACGGCAACGACAACAACACCGACAACGACACCGACAACGACACTGACAACGGCAACGATAACGACGATTGGTTTAGAAGAAAGCGGGCGAAGAATTTTGCCCTCTATGTCATAAACATGTAATTATAAACATGTAATTTTCAATTTTGTAAAAAAATGAAAACACTCGTGAAATATATCCTTAATTTTACTCGGCCTCATGCGATTACCTATACTATTGCGCCATAAAACCTCTAAAATTACTTCAAATCTATATATACGTGTTTTGATTCTAAAGAAAAAATCAAACTTCTCATTTTTTATAAGAAGTATTTATCAATAATATCAAAAGTCAAACAGTTATCTTCTTCCTGAGACTTTAGCAAGGGTTTCTAAAATGCATAGTTTTTTTAAAAATTCATATTTGACGTCATTATTCTGTTTTTGCTTTGTAGGATGTGATAAGTCAAGACATGACCAGACGAGACTATAATGGCTCTTATACTACTTCGGTACATTGGAATAATATCACAAATATTCCATAAGATATTTGATAAAGTGAAAGGTCTATGTGAGAATATTTCGCACTTTGTTACAAATTCACTCATGAATTTTGCAACTTGTGGGGCTATTTTAATAGTCGGACTCATCAGATTTTTAGATACAGCCTTTTCTGATTCAAGGGGGTTTACCTTTCCCAATGATTTTATATTTTGATAAACAAAATATTTTCTTTTTGCTTTCATAGCTGGAACAACGTAAAAAGAAACAAAGCAGGCCAAATTAACTACACGACAATTCAAATACAATACCCAAACACGTTTTGAGCCTGTTGGGATATTTTGGCGGTTTTGAAAACGGCCAAAAATTGGTTCGCCTGCTGAACTGAGTCAACCTTAGAAAGCTGTTCTGAAATTGACTCAGTTAAGGAGGCGAACCTATTTACTTGCCTTGTTATTTTTTAATGTACTCTCTTGAGACGGATGAGAATGTGTGTCAAAAATCGTTCTAAAATCCATCGAGATGAAAAGAAATAACACAATTTACACATAGTAGGCAAAATACATTTATTTTAATCTCTTTATTGTGTATTTTGAAGACTATTTGTCAAAAAAGCAAGCAGTTCTGGTATTCAATTCAGTAGAGATATAGAATGACTGTTGGAAATCTAGTACGAATGACGTATCTTTTCGAACTTTATTTGGCCCTTTGCTTTACATTCTGCTCTGTGAGAGTAAAGTCTAGACTTGTGTTATTGACTTTGGAATTAATTTAGAATTGGAAATCAATTTCGGACTAACTTGAACAGAATCTAGGTATGTAAAAATTGCAAATATAATCTCCGACAAATATAGTGAAAAACTCCTGCACCCCCTTCCCCCTTCTAATGTCGTTTGTCCGGTAAGCACAAAAACATGGCATATTTTTGCACCATCGCGGGAGGTTGTTAAGTACGAAAAAAGCGCAAGAGAAACACGAAGCGAAGCTGTACCTATGAACCATTTCTTTTATAATATAGATTTCACTTTCAATTAAAAGATTTATTCAAAACAAGATTTTTAATTTTTTATCAATTTACAAAGTCTCCATACGATGCGTGAATTAAGTTGTAGCAAGTTAAAATGGCGCGAAAAAGTTTACCAAGCTCCAGCTAGAAGTTTATCTGTACGTGTAATGAATGAAATTGTTACAACAATGAAATTTTTAAGACTAGTTTAGAGTCCAGAAATAATGTAATTGCGTGGGAAATTCTATGCAAAGCTAAGCAAAGAAAAGTGTAATTGAGATGTTGAAGGCCTTAAATTGATAGGCTACGTTGACCTTCTTGACCTCATCAACAAAAATAGAGTACAATGTTGAACTATAAGCAAAAGTGGTAAAGCAAAAGAAAAAGCTGCACTGCTTTAACGTTTTCCGAGGTCTTCGACTTCAATGGAAGGTTTGTGTTGTGCATTTATTTTCCTTGCTGCTGCGTTTCATTGGTACCAACTGAGCATCCAACATCTACTTTGATCCAGAAAATCTTGAAGCGTTAAGGTGACGCTCGATGGAGGAGCAAAAACTTTGTAAACACGACGACTATATATAAGTATCCCTTATTTGTGTTCTCGCTTCCGCAAATAAAATCGTCTCAAATTTTGATTCAACTGACCAACGGACATTGACTCCAATGGAGTTTGAATTTTCCTTGCTGCACACCATGCTGATTCAAACTAAGGTAACATACAATTATTTTAGATAAAAAGAAGTCGTGGAGTTCATTTTTTCGTTAATTGTTTTACATTTCGTTGTTTTGTTGGTTTCAGAGAAAACGTAGCTTCGGATCGGGGAAAACGGTTCGAGTAGTTGTTTACACTATTAGTTGAAACATTTTGAAAATGCGCAGAGTTTTAAACACTTTGGTGTACTTTTAAGTTTTTAAATCCATTAGTGTTCTTAAGAATGATATTTAAAATTAATTAGTATTAATCGATCACGATTAGCTTTTCAAAACATTTCCAGAACAAACATAATTATTGAAAACATGCATTTTGCATAGCGGCGCGTACTGGTACTCACTTCGTCGATGAGACAAGCTTGTAGTAATTACGGCTTTGAAAGTTTACACATAATTTTTTGTGAGCCACGATAATCAAACACAAGTTTTGTTGTTATTAATTTCGACTAAACATAATAAATATTATAGAAACCAATTTGTTGTTTGCTTTTTTTTAGTTTGTCTTCTTTGAGTGCCTTTCAGAAACAACTTTTTTAAATTCTTCTTCCGACATAGTCGTCGTGTTTGTGCTTTCTTGAAAAGCATTAATCAGCCACGGAAAATCCAAGCTAAAATTTGGTACTTTTTCATAGTTTCGAAATAGATTAATTCTTGTTATTTCTATACTTTCGCGAAGTGAGAAAATTGCTGACCCCATTAGCGCGCTCCATTGGAGTTTTCTTCATGTTTTTAGCCAATCAGAGCTCGCAATTTCACGTAACTTTACTGTAAGCAACTTTGTGTGTGGGGAGGGAGATGTTCACTTATTCTTGTCGGGGATTGTTTGTGGAACATGTACAACTAGTGATCTGTTTATTTTCCTTTGTCACATTTAAAGGGGAACTGAACGCTGAAATTCACTTTTTATTGTTTGAAAATTTAGCCATAGTATAACAGATATGTAAAGTTTGTTTAAACTGTTAGCTAAGCAATTCCAGTAAAATTCAATGTTTTGTAACGAATAAACAACATTTGATTGGCGGCTCAATATGTGATGTCAGCGGTTATTCATGACGTAGTTACAATATTAGGAAGATTAAAACAAGGAATAATCATGGAAGTTCGGCTTTTGGTTGGTAATAAAGAAAAAAAAACTTCACAAAACCTAAATTGTCCCAAAAATATATAAAAACTTTGAAGGAATCTGACAAATTTATGCTCTGACTATCGTAACCTACCTTATATTACACCGCTGACAATCAAACTCGCGACCACGGTATCAAGCCTTTTCTTGAGGGGTTTTCTTAGTTTCTGTGTTTCATTTCTCAATATGATTTGACTAACTTGAAAATAAAAACTTCATAGAGTTAATCCGTTATACAGATAGATTCAAACAATGATAGGTTAGTTTTAGTATTCAGTTCTTCTTTAAAGATCGAGTGCTTTGTAATCGGTTACTTATTTACGACTCACTCGCCTAAGTTTGTTTATATCGCTCTAGCATTCTCCAGACTCAAGGTTTACACAGAAAACGATTGTACAAACGACTTAAAATGACGTATTTGTAAAACTGTAGAGAATGTTCTCCACTTTCATAATTTTTATATCTAAGCAAATTTAGTCTTCAATAAAAGCGAGAGACTATCGGTTAAGATTTAATTCAGTTGTGTCAATGTCCAGTATGTCAGCATCAAGTTTGCAACAAAATTGAGGAATTGTTAAGAACCTGAAGCGTGGGAGAAAGACATATAGCCTTTTATCTCGATAGCGTGAATTTTGCGTATAAAGCAAATCCTCTCGACAAAAATTGAGCGCCAACTGGTAGAATTTATAGTAAAAAGTCAGAGCGATTGGACCAGTTATTGTTAAATTCATTGTAGCAAAACCCTATGACTTTGGCGTCATTTTATGGAAGCAGTATGAATATATGAACGGAAGTTTTTTGCTTCTTTCGTTGACAAACATTTTAGGGATTTATTTGAAAAATGCAAAAAAAACTAAGCTGTGAATACAAGACAGAGATCCTTCTCCAATTTGCTGAAAATACATTCCGAAGGTTCAATAGAGAATAGAGAATGTATTCAAGTCGATATATCATATCATCGCACCTCATCTCATATATCATATCATATCATATCATCTCATATCATCTCATCTCATCTCATCTCATCTCATCTCATCTCATCTCATCTCACCTCACATCACATCACATCACATCACATCACATCACATCATCTCACTTCATCTCATCTCATCTCATATCATATCATATCATATCATATCATATCATATCATCTCATCTCATCTCATCTCATCTCATCTCATCTCATATCATCTCATCTCATCTCATATCATATCATCTCATCTCATCACATCACATCACATCACATCACATCATCTCACTTCATATCATCTCATCTCATATCATATCATATCATATCATCTCATCTCATCTCATCTCATCTCATCTCATCTCATCTCATCTCATCTCATATCATCTCATCTCATCTCATCTCATATCATCTCATCTCATCACATCACAT
>JAOTRI020131433.1:0-11392 GCA_028564885.2 Zoanthus sanctaehelenae
TTTAGCAAAGATTGAAATTGTTAACTTAGTGAGTATTCCAGGAATCTTTTAGGGCGGTATAGCTGCAAAAGGGTTAAAGCTTTGTATGATTACTTAGACTCGGTTGCTCTGGATAAAAAGAAGAACTGGAAAGGTTCCGGAATGAATCATAAAGCAGGAAGGAAAGGATCTCAATCTAAACTTACACTGGAGCAAGAATTTTTCATGGTACTAGTCCGCTTACGTGTAGGACTTACATTAACAGAGTTAGGTCTTCGGTTTGGTTTAAGTGAATCCAGTGTGAGTAGGATATTCACAACATGGATTAACATATTCTACTTCAATCTTAAAGAACTTTGCCAGATGCCTGAATATTGTGAAGAACTTGGCAAGGGAGAACAGTTTTCAGAGTTTCATAATTTACGAGTCATCCTGGACTGCATGTTCATCTCTAAGAGCCAATAAAGAGATTTACTCCAATTACAAAAGCCATGCAACATTTAAGATTAATGCTTGTGCAGCTATTGTTTATGGGTTGGGGAGGTAGGGTGTCCGATAAACATATCACAGCAAACTGTATTGATTTTATAGCAACATTACAACAGGGTGATGAGGTAATGGCCGACAGGAGATTTGACATTGGAAATATACAAGGTGAAGGTGGGGTGACAGTCACAATTTCAGATTTCACGGGACAAGTGAGGTCACAGTTCAGAAAATCAGAAGGAAAGAGATCAGAAAAAATAGCAGAGGCAAGAATCCATGTTGAAAAAGCAATACAGAGAATTAAGACTTATCACATTCTTGATAGTGAAGTACACTTAACCATGGCTTATCTTGCTGAACAGATTTTTACCGTATGTGCATTCTTATTTAATTTCCAATCACCAATTTTAAGATAGATCTCCTTTTTTATTTCATTTTTGTCAGACAAATTACAAAGTACAAACAATACTAGTAAATAGTTCAAATCAAACTACAGAAAACAAGATTGTTCTGATTTTACTCCTTATTTTGGTTATATTACTTTTATAGTTTGTTTATAGATTCAAAAATGAGCATGAAAATTTTAGGAAACATTTTTCTATTTCGTATGTTAAGATTAAGTTTACATCCAAAATAAATTAGGTGACTATGAACATGTATTACAATAATTAAAAACATTTCCTCTTAAAATTAAATCCACCATAGGAAAAATGCTTAGTAATAAAAAGAATTATAAGAAGTTGTAGAACAATTTGAGTTATTTTAGTCAGTAACAAACTTGATGATGGACGGTGGAATCCACCCGAAATATAGTTTACTACAACTTCTTATAATTCTTGTTATTACTAAACTTATATTAGCCTGAACAAGTATATTTACAGAGAAAATACTCTTGTGATTTAAATGAATTCCTGATTGGTAAATGAGAGTATGAGAGTCCTTGACTCCTACAGGACGGATGGACACTAATCCATCACAGGTCAGCCCACAGCAGAAACTGGTACTCATTTTACCTACCCCTCTATTAATTGCTGAATTTATTGCAAATAAAAATAGTGTTATCATTTTGCATTGTCTTCAATTTATATTTATTTATTTTAGGTAAGTATAATGTCATTTTGAAAAATACTTTTTACTTGAAAGTAAGGCCCGGGTCGCACTAGCGGACAAAAACCCTTTCGTCCGGACAAAACTCGGACAAAGTTTTTTGAACAGACGAACGGGGACAAACGAGGACAAAAGATTCTTATCTAGTTTTCGTCCTGAAGTCGGCGCGCTGTCAAAACGGAAATAAAAAGTAAACAAATCTGTTTGTTTTATCTGTCATCAAGTCACGGGTTATTTCGGTAACCTTCCCGGGAATAAATTATTTTCATCAACATGTGGTTGTGAGACATTCTAGTGCAAGCTCGGCAAAACTATAAAAGTGTCGCCTTAATAAACGAAATGTTTCCTCGCAATAAGCTTCTAGCTTTCTTTATGCTGATTATTATTTTCACTTTCTGCTCGTATATGTTCATGCAGCAGATGTACGTACGAAGGCTTCTATTAGTTTTATGCTCACACCGCTTACGATTAGTTCAAGCCGCTGTGCTTGCTTGTGAACATGAGAGAAGAAGGCTTAGTCGTCGCAGAAACCGGCGAGCTCCTTACTTCTGGGTTCTACCACGGCCTCAAGTTTCTTGGTTTGATATTCACTACAACGATAGGCGAATTCCAGAAGAAAATTTCAGACAACAGCTTCGGTTGGGTCGCGAGACATTCGACAGGCTACTCAATATGCTTTCACCGAGGCTCATGAGACGAAATACAGTTTTTCGTAATTGTCTTCCACCTGAAAAGTACTTGCTATAGGCCTTTACAGGCTGGCGCATGGGAACTCATATGTTACGATTGGGCCCTCTTTTAACGTTGGGAAAAGCACAGTAATTGAGGCAGTGGAAGATGTTGTGGATGCATTGTTTGACATTCGCGAGGAGTACATTTACTTTCCCATTACTGAGCAGGAGGTTTGGGCAACAAATCAAACTTTTGAGGACTTAACGCTCTTGCCAAACGTGGTTGGTGCAATAGATGGTACACATATAAAAATTAAAACACCCACAGACAGTGCTGCGGATTACTTTAGCCGTCTACAACGACATGATGTTATCGTACAAGCAGTAGCTGATGGAAATAAACGTTTTTTAGATCTCGCAGCAGGTTTTCCTGGTGCAATGCATGACTCGCTAGTGCTGCGGCGAAGCAAGATTGGAAACCAACTTGAAGACGGGGAGCTACTCAAAGGTCCAGTAGAAACTATTGGCGGAAGACGCATAAAACCCTTCTTGCTTGGGGACAGTGCCTATCCCCTAAGCACATGGCTAATGAAACCTTATCCCGAAGCAACAAATGACCCGAGAGAAATAAAATTCAACAAGGAACTTTCTTCAGCAAGAGTGTCTGTAGAATGCGCTTTCGGTGTACTGAAAGGGCGCTGGAGAATTCTACAAAAACGCCTCGACAGTGACATATCTTTTACAAATCGAATAATAATGGCATGCGCTGTTCTTCATAATTTTTGTATAAATTCTGGAGATATATGGGATGAAGAATGTACTAGCGAAGGCAATGATCCAACTGTTGATAGAGAAACACACGAAGATGGTGATGATCTGCGCGAGTTTCTAAAAAATTATATCTATGGTTTGTGAAGAAGCGAAAATCCGAGGTGCAGTTGTTGGACCGCCCAATCGTTGTGGAGTTGGGCAGTGGGCTGGGGAGGGGAGGAAAGTAAAGTTTTTCATAGTTCTTGTTATAAACTCCATTCAATGAAACTGGTTTTACGCAAATGTAATTAACATAGTTGAAACAATGACAATAAATACATATTATATATTTGAATCAGCATTTTTTTAATTACGTATTACTTACTTAATCCTCTTCGTACCGGGGATACATAAGGCCGACGTCAATGTTCTTTAATTACATATATACGTATGTTATTACATATATCAGGCTGTGGAGTTCTGCATTTTCAATATCGAATTTTACTGTCAGATGTGCACCCTTTTTTACTGTATTTCCTTCATTAGTCCAATATAATAATGGATCTAATCCACACCGTAGTTTGTATTGCACTTTATTTAATGTTTTTACCCATAAGGTCAGTGTATCGAGTGCAACACTGTTTAATTATGGTTTCACTCACAACAAAAATTAAATATAACATAACAGTAATTTGCTGCAGCTCGATTAGGGTTTTAAGATCAATACCCTGCTGTCCAATAGTTTATTGTTCAACTGCTGCATATCAAAAATTCAATAGTGGCTAAGTTAATTTTTAATCAGTGTTCTGATTGCCTCCAGGAGTGGTGAATTGCGTTTGGATGGCTTGCATAAAATTTCCCATCATTCCCATAAATTGCGAAAATTGTTTGGTTTGCTCCTGTTGGTCCTTTTGAATTGATTTAATGGCATCTGCAAGAGCATCACTCTGCTCACTGAATTTGCTAATTGCATTTTCAAATGCCTGGGTGGGTTCAGGCTCTTCTGCAGAATTGACGCGTGGTTTTTTACTCGATGTCTTTTTTCGTTGTTTTCTTTTGGTTTGTCTTTCTGCCGGCCGTTTTAGATTGAAAGACGCAAGAGCTTCATTGAAAGCAGCATCATCATCTTCTTCTCCAGCTGATGCGTCTGCCGGGGTGTTGGTGGTGCTGCTCGAAGCAGTAGCATTTGCGGTATCTCCAGCCTCGCTTTCTCTGGAGCGATTCAAAGGCGTAGGCGACACTGGCAGAGTGCTGAAAGGTACATATGAGTGGCCAATATCATCATCGTCGTCATCATCATTTTCGCTACTTTTGTTTTCATCCGTTGCTTGGCTTCTTTGGACTTGCGGTTGTTTATTCGACTGCCATTTTTTTGCTGCTTTTTTTCCGGTATTTTGTACTGTGCTTTTCTCAGTTTTCTTTCCTTTCCCTTTGCTCTTTCCGGCACTGTTTTCACCCTCACACCCCACTTGGGTCACGTGCTTAAAGGTCACAATGTCCCTGCAGCCAAGTACCTGGTCAAACTCGTCGTAATATGGTGATGTCTCCCTCTGACCTCCAGACTGGTTTTTATTTGCCCACTTCGCGTCTTTATACTTTTTTCTCAAGTACTTAATTTTACGCTGGCATTGATCAACCGATCTTTGCAGGCCCGAGCGTTGAAAAACCTCTTTGGCAATCTTTGTCCAAACTTTCCTAGCATGACACCCCTCCAAACCTGAAAAATTTTCGGCCCAAAGTTGGACCAGGCATTTTTCTGCCTTTTCGGTCCATCGCTCCGATTTGAAGCCAGATCCACTTTCTCCACTGCATGAAGGTGCTGGGGAAGCTGGTCTCTCATTTCCTTGCAGACCTTCTGCCTGTGGCACGTAACTTCCAGGGTATGAAATAGGTCCAGGGTTTTGAACTTGATGAAAGTTATAGGGAGGAATATCCCCACTGAAACCGGGGAAACCGGGCCGTCCAAATAAAAGTGGAGCTGAAGATCTTACGCCAGGTACAGGCGATGGAATGCGCGTGGCTGGCTCATAGTCATACAGTGATTGTGGCTGAATATTCGGCCAAACCGATCTACTCCCAAACCCCACTGATGGATCTTCGGGGTACTCAGCGTTATTGAGTTCCATTAAACATCTAAATGATGATCCATTTTGATCCATTTCAACACAGGCCGAGTGACTTTTTTAGCACGTAAAAACAGTATTATATTTTAGAATGCGAAAGTAGGAATTAAAACGCATTATTACTTTTAAAAAAAACAGATCATTTTACTTTGTGATAACTAAAACTGACAGAAGCACGAGATAAATAAACAAGATAATGGCTTTAGCTTCCGTTTGGCTTGTAGAAAGGCAAGTCCACGGCGCCCTTTGAAGTTTTGTCCTCCTGGACAAAAAACCGAAGCGACAAAAAATGTAGGTCGCACTTGCACAAGTTACTTGTTGACAAAAAATCGGACAAAATTAATTAAAATAAACAACTTTGTCCTACTTTTGCCGCTAGTGCGACCCGGGCCTATGCCGTGGAAATGAGTAACATATTTACCAATCTTTTTCGTCAAGTTTTCAAGTTTTGAAACACTCGTATCTATGTTATAAACAGATTATTACATGTTGACTTGGTCATATGAAGTTTATCTTCTCGAGAAAACAAATTTTCACCACTCAATAATAAGCTTTTAAAATACTTTAACAACTTTGGCTTTTTAAAGCAACTCTCATTCACTATATATACAGATTCATAAACAGATTAATTTTACCTTTAAGCCAATTTCAGTAAAAGCGTCGTTTCGTACCATTTAAAACCGTTTTCTAAGAACAATTTTTAGTTATTCGCCATGTCTGTTATTGTTTCTCGTTAATTTTATCGCCAGCTTGTGGGAATATTTGTAAACAAAATTTTACTAACTACCTAACCAACAAACTAACCCATATTTAAGCCAAAGTTGTTAGAATGTTAAGCCACAATTCTTTGGTTAATCTATAGGCATGGATAAGAATATGGAAGTGTTTAACTTAATTATGTCGAGCGATCGTAGAAAATGTTTACATGATTCCGGTTCTAGTTCCATGTTCCTGAATTTGTTTAGATTATAACAATAATAATAATGGAAACTTTATTTTTTCATTGTTTCTTATGTATTTTTACAATTGCAAATCTCGCTTATGAAAGGTAATTTACAACTGACTACTATAATAATAATAATAATAATAATAATAATAATGATAATGATAATGATAATAATAATAATAAGCTTTATCTAGGCGTCAATATAGTTAGAGCTAATTAAGGAAACAACTTAAATACATAAAAAGTAAAACTTTTGTAATCGAGAGCTGTTATATAAAATATAAAAGAAAATCCTAATATATTCTAATATATAAATTTAAATAAATATGCACAGTAAAATAGTCTAATTTTAAAAAGTTACTATGAATTGTATAAATGGCAGCTCTGGCAAATTGAATTATCTACAAGTCCTTCTAAATTCATAATTCTAATTTTATACCTAAAAGTATTTAAATTTACTGCATTTTTAACATCCTTTTTAACGTCACTTTTTATGTCTAAAAATGTTAGCGGAAAGACAAATTCAAAATACACTTTAACTTTAGCATTTGTAATCAACTTAATTCTTTTACTTACCTCTTTTTCTGTGGGTTTCTTATTATTTTTTGCTGGATCACAAGTCTTCCTTTTTTTTACTTTTTGGGATTCAAGTTGTCGTTTTCATCATCATCGCTCATAGTACAAGTTACTGTGGCTGATGTAAAAAGGTCTGCATTATTCACTTCATTTTCAATAACTGTTATTGCTCGAGAATTGCTGTTAGACGGTCTGTAAAGAAAATACGATTTAAGCTCAGCATGGTATCAAAAAAGATCTTTAAAACTTAACCTATTCTTAATTTTGAAAGTAGTAAAAATTTATTTTATATTTAGATCAATTTCACAAAAACGTTTAGAAATTGCCGTAGTTTGATTTCTGTTTTTTAGAGTACTTTCCGATAAAAGGAAGTTCAAAATAGCGCGTATTGTTTTCATCATTAATATTGCGGCGTTTATGGACTTTATAATTACACGCTTTTTTTTTTTTTATAAGAATGGTGTTTTTTCGTTTCATGATAAATATTCTTAACTTTTTAGTGAAAATCATCCTAACATATTCTTAAGACATTCTTAAGGCTGTATCTATTTTTTCGTGCCCAGAAACAAAAGAGAAAACTGAAAAGGCAAAAAAGGGAAAAAATAGATAAGTTACAAAGATTTTTAAACATCAAAAACCCAAGACATTGCAATTGGAATTTGGTAAAATATAATCAAAGTTACAACCAAATAGAGATTGTATGCTGTTTTAAAATCAAATTAATTACTACCCCCTTGGATGGAAAAGGGTTAAGATGGCAATATTCTTTAGACATTGTTAACGTTTTGGCCAAATTCATCTTGAACATTCTTATAAAGCGTATTCTTAATCTTACAAAAAAAGCGTGAAGAATATTTGTTAACTGATACCGTTTGAAGGTTTTGTCAACGATGTGTGATGGAAAGGAATTACGTTGGAGAGTGTCTGAAAGCTTTATACTCAAATCGTTGTAAAAACTGCAAGAAGTGTTGTTGGTTTTAAAAGTTCTGTCAACGGAGCGGAGTAAAACTAAAAAAAAATTGTTGAGAGGCCAGTGTCAGTTTTTTTTATGAAAAACTTAAAAAAACACGATGATGCGAAGAGTTGTCAACCACTATATCCAAAAATGAAAGTTTACCGTCGTTGTGTTTCTCGAAAGTAAAGATGTTGGGATGCTGTGAACTAATAATTTTAAAATATGACATAGCATTTTGCTCACTGTTGAAAACGCAAAAAGTGTCATCAACATAACGCTTATAGATTAAAATGCCTTGTTAAAATTGTTTAGCCATTTTTCTTCGTGGAACCCAACAAAAAGATTTGCTAAAATAGGTGCTAAAGGAGAGCTCATAGCGACTCCATCAACTTGATCATAATATCTACCATTTTTTAAAAAAAATGAGTCTCGGATGTGGCAAATGAAAACAAATTCTTAAGGTCGATTTCTTTGATAGGAAATTCAGTGTTATGTTTAAAATAAGGTCAACAGCAATATCTATATTTTCTTTTAGCGGAATGTTGGTAAAAAGGCTTTCAATAACGAAGGAAATAAGGAACTTATTGTCAAAATCGAGACTCCTGAGCTCTTCAACATTAATAATATATTTTTTGTAATATTTGTGTGCAGACACTATGTATCACAATCGCTTCAAACTCTACACCTTAGAACTCTCACTTTGTCGAATTTAGTTTGGTAGTTGGTAATGCACATTTATTTCTTAATTAAGTCAGTTGCCTACAGCAGCACTAAAAACTCATCCTTCACCGATTCTTAAGATAATGTTAATCATTTATGTAACTATGTTGTTTGCAGAAATGCACAAGTACTTATGCCAGTACTTGACGCATGAGGTATAAACTAAAGTTTGTCAAAATAAAGGTCAATTCATTTACAACACATGCAATTCAGCGATTTAAGGCATGCCGTTAAAATTCGTTTTAAAAATTCGACAGAAACGTAACTGAGCAGCGACTTCAAGCAATTTCTTTTATTTCTCAAGCAGGGAGCTCATGTGGAAAGTTTATATAAACACTAACCTGTCATACAGCTTTTATTAAACTTTTATCACAGGGAAAGATTTTTGGCTTGTAAATGTCAGTAAAGATTCATGATTTCAGCAATCTTAGCAAAGAGAGGAGTACAATTACTGTGCAAACATTTTTTATAACTCAAATCTTACTATTTTTCTACTATTAAGACGCAAAACATATCGTTACATCTGCTTTTGAAAATCATTTTAGAATTTTTTACTTACATAGCTACTTAAAATAGTATGTGATCTACTTAATTCAGCAATAGAACTTAAATAGTCATACATAAATATTCTAGTCACTACAGCGTTTATAGTATACTAAAGTAGGTGTTCATTGATTCATTTCATTTAATGAATGCATAAACCATTACTAACAAAACCTCTAGATTCACATCGATTTGATCAGCTATCGTGTTTATGTGTTCAATATGCCTCGTCTAAATGACCGATTGAAAGTGATTATTATTGACCTACACCTTAAAGGAAGGAGAACTTACGAAATTCTCCAATATCTAAAAGAGCAAGAGAATTTTACTATTGACCGGCATAATCTGGTGCGCTTTCTCAAGCACTTCAACACAACAAAGTCCTTCCAGTCAAAGCCAATACCCGGACGCCCAGCTAAAGACGTTACCCCAGAATTGATTGCCTTCATTGACAAAAAAATGGAAGATAATGAGGCAACTAGCAAAACCCTTCAAAGGTTGCTACTAGAAGAAAAAGGTCTGGCATTCTCGACGGTCAAAGTAAAAAGAATTCGTCGGAAGCTGGGTTGGTTATCAACGGGCACCAGGTATTGTCAGTTCGTAAAAGAAGTCAACCATGCTAAGAGGCTCGATTATTACCGTCGCTGTTTGGAAACTAAAGAAACCTTTGATGATTTCATCTTCACGGACGAGTCTACAGTGGCGATGAAACAACATTTCGGATAAGGTCCCTCGACGGTGGGAACCTCTGCGCCAAAAAGGTAGACCGAAACACCCATACAAAGTTCACGTTTTGGCTGGTGTTTCGCGACGCGGTGCGACTAGCATCGCCGTATTTAGTGGTATTATGGATGCAGAATTTTTCTTTAGCGAAGTGCTGGAAAAACATCTGTTGGCAATCATCGCCAATACGTTCCCTGATGGTCATCGCTTTATGCAAGGCAATTACCCAAAGCACACCAGCAGAATGGCAAAAAAGATATTATCAGGAGAAGGGAAACAACTGGTGGCAAACTCCACCGGAAAGCCCCATATTTGAACCCTATGGAGCTGATATGGCGGGAGCTGAAGCACTTCCTCTGTAGGACAGTCAAACCGAAGACTAAAGACAAGTTGCTGAAAGGTAATCATGATCAGTCCTTTTGGCAAACAAGAATAACAGTTAAAAAGTGTAATAACTACATTAACCATCATGAGAAAGTGGTTCCTAAAATAATTGAGAGGGAAGGTCGGGCCTCTGGCTACTATTGTCGTAGTAATTCATTTTATATAAAAACGACTCCTTTAGGAGCCACCAAAGGATTAAAAGAAATGACCAACTTCAACCTAGTATTGTTATCTTATTCTTTCCTGATTCATTCTCAGACTATGAATATGTAAACTTTTAAGCTAAAACCACCCAAACTCTACTTCACGGTTTCGCCAGAACCTGTAAAGTAATAATTTATCTAAAATCGGATTTTGTGCAGAAGAGTTGATTCAAAACCATTAAAAACTTCGATGAAATATTTTATATTTTTAAAAATTGTTAAATTGAAACAAGTAAAACCATTTTAACAGAATGATTATTTAATTTATTCTTTGAAAGCATTTTCCAGTTCATTTAAACTGAAAATTTTCTTATTATGTAATACGAAGAAAATATATATTTTAAAACATAAACTGAATTTACATTTGTGAAATCGCCTTAATTCTTTTTTTAAAAAAAAACAATTTACAATAGGCTTCTCGATTTGCTGTTAAACGGAGTACTCATATTTATTGAGAGTTGCGAAAAGATTGAGTTGATAACTTTTAGAAAAAAGCATTTAAGTTTGAGAGTGTGGCTGCAAATTGTTCAAACTTTTCGGCATCTATCAAAACATTAATTTTGACAATGAATATTTTTAAAACTTTCTGAGAGAATACTTAGCGCATGAGATTTAAATTGGTTGGTTGTGCCTACTTAGTTTTAAATAATAGTTTGAATTAATTCAGATTAATTCCATATTATGGGACGCATCTGAGTCACTTTCACACGGGCCATAATTTCGAGTTTAGTTAGATGCTTAAGCGCTTCCACACAAATCAACGTATAACACAAATTCGAATTTGGATTCGTGTGGCGTGTCCGTCAGTGTCTGTCAAATACTTTCTAAAATGGCAAATATCGCGTTTTAGAATTTGAAATTTTAGCTCGTTGGAGGCGCATGTGGTGTCTAAATAAAGTTTAAACATTTACAATTAAATATGGACAGGTTATATAGTTATAATATAATTTAATACATATACAGTGGAACCCCGTTAATACGACCACCAACGGGCCATAAAGTGGTCGTATTAACGGGGCGGTCGTAATACCGGGGTAGGGTTATGTTTGGTAGCAAACACGTTTTAATTAACGTGTATTTCAGGCATATCCATACTTCACATGTTGTACATCTATTTTGAAGCCTTTAAATGGTATTCAATCAATAAAATATACTTTCAACTCTGAAACAGAACAATGTCAACAAACAAATTTTACAAGGGCTACTAAAACGAAACAAACAGTAAC
>JAOTRI020131455.1:0-11391 GCA_028564885.2 Zoanthus sanctaehelenae
ACTTATAGGTCCCAGTCTCACCACTACAATGACTATAACTTAGTCACTAAAAATAAACTAGTTGGAAAATAATTAACAAGTTAAAAAAAATTACTAGTTAGAAAACAAAATTAACTGAGACAAAAAATTATCTACAACAGATATATTATTTCGATGTGTGGGTTTATTATTTTTTTCTAAATACCCATATCTATAAATATATCTATCTGTATTTTAAGTGTAGCTAACAATTCAGTGCTCATAAGTGTGTATGGTTATTGTCCGACATGCATAAATGTAGTCATTAATTATTTTGCCTGGGGAACCATATACATACAATTTACTAATAAATAAGAAATACTAAAAAATTGTAAAAAAGGGAAAAATTCTAAGTAAGAATGACACCTGCCTCAAAAAATTACTATTTTTTTACTAAATGTTGTAATGAGAACAACACTACAAAAACTCAGTTGTAAAATTGCAATGTGGATATAAAAAACTATCATTATTAATATTATCATTATCATTATTAATATTATTGTTATTATTAGTACTTTAGTAGCATTATCATCATCAAAAGTTTTAAAAGGTACTGTAGATCTGAATAAATGATATCGAGTGGTTTACTCAGTTAAGCTTGCAACTTTTTAAAGCAGTAGGCTACGACTTTGTGTGAAAGCTAGACTAGACTCCGCAACGACTAAAAATCGAAACTTGTCAGGTATGTGGTTAACAACGGTATCATGCCCAATAAGCACGTTTTTCTACTTTGTAAATCTAAGTTGAAGTTCATACTAGATTAATATGATATTAAAAACTGATATTAAAAAGTTTATAAGTGCACAAAAAGCAAATTAAAGAATTTCAAAGGCTCTTCTTATTGCAGGAATTTATCACATCCAAACTGTGTAAGTTATAAACATAAACTGTTAAACATGCATGATTATAAGAATGTATAACCTGAAATGGATGTTTCTTTCCAAATTCTTTAAAATATTTAAATCATTTTTTTAAAAAATATGCAGTTGAATTAAGTCAATTAATTATGTTTGCTTTTCTTTGCATGGAAACAAAAGACGTTGAAGTGATGACTGCAACTTCCAAACCATTAGCATTTGTACAATGCATCCTTCTCTAAAGAATAAAGCCTCGCTCCTCGCAAGGCACAGAGGTAGCATTCTTAAAATGAAATAATTTGTGGAGAATGTTGAGCACACCCTAACTAACCTTTCTTCAAATCATAATTTAACATATCCTGCGTGCATGTGCTCAATTGGCATGCAGTACTGTCTCGTTCTGTTCTGTCACATCGGAGCCTTGAAAACCAATCCAGCCCATTTCCCCCTCTTAAAAAAAGAAACAAATGGCATAATAATAATGAGTTAGTCATGATAAGATTGGTTGCATAAAATTGCATTTTACCAAAAGCATTAAAAAACTATAATAAAAATAACTATGGATACTTATTAAAAATGTAGTTATTTTTTGGAAGCCGTTAATGTACACAAGGGTAGCCCAAGTGGTTTGGTCTACAAATAGCTGATTAGTGACAGCAATAACTGAATTTGTATGAGGATTCAAGTACAAATACAAATTTATCTTGAAGGTATAGTACTTAGTTGACAAGTTCTCACAAATTCAAATTTATTTTTGAAGATTTGCACTCATTACTCATACTGTCATAATACAGTTTTATAGATGGGTTGATACACATGTTTCTAACCAATTCTTATTACATTTAATATTACAAAGTTATATGTATTTGCTGATTTGTTTTTGACAGTTCCAGAAACCAATGCAAATAAAATGAGAAAGATTCCTGAGATACTGACACGTCATACATTTTCACTTCTGTGTATGTAAATCCAACTGCAGTAAAATTCACTTTGTAATTGGGTCAAAAACAATTAAAGATTAAGACCATTGCTTTTTAACCAATTGCAAAGTGAGCTTTACTACAATCGACGTATCAGTGTCACATGCAGGAATCAAAAACCACATACTGATGACAAAATAACTGTCAAGGTCTATTAAGATATTGCATAATTTTTATCTTACTTTGAATATGTTTCAAACATAAACGTAAAAGCTTGTACATTTACTTTAAAAATAAAATGATACAATTAATATATGATAGTGTCATAAATTGAGCTTCCAAGGGCTATCTGTGATGTACATGACAAAAAAATATAAATTCTTTTAGAATTCTACTTAAGAATTCATTTTTGGAACTCCTCTTTAGAAGTCTTCTTTCTATTATTTCGGGTAATATTCGAACGAATATGTTTTTGTAATAAAACTAAAATCATAGCCGTTGACGTCGCTAGCTGCTCCCCAAATTTTTCAGTGGCGTTTCGAGTTAATTAAGCAGAAAAACCAATAATTGGGAACTAAAAACCGAAAGATAGAACTTGATAAAAATTAAATGATGCTACTTATGTACAATACATTTTTCCAAAATATTGCACCTCTGTCCATAGACACGCATCAAACAATTAAGTATTGTTATATCAGTAGAACAAATCCTATTGTACAGTAACTACGGTCATGGAAATTACGACAAAATACAGCATGTCGAGATATATGTGGCTATTAAAAAAAAATAGAAAAAAACTGTTAAAATCTTTCATGACTTTAGTGTTCTTGAGAACAAGTTCTGAGGGACTTACAGTTCACAGTGCATCTCAGTGGATTCCTTTGGATAACCAGCCATGTTTCTGCCATGCGGCTTCCAGTCTGGCTCCCCGATAGATTTACTGCCAAAGTTGTTAATATAATATGGCTTGACAAATGGGTTTTCTAGCTCTGAAGGATAAAAAAGAAAGAAAATACAACATGTCAACATCGGAAACTGGTAACACTAGCCGTGACAGGTATTAAGTAATATAAAAATAATTGATTAATTCTAAAAATAAAATGAAGTTTTCTTGAAAGATATAATAAGATTAAAGAACACTTACGTTAAAATATTTTTCTTGTTAACTTTCAATTAAACTTATAACCTAAACTACTAATAAAATACTAATTCCACGGGCTTCTTCTTATAAATTAACATACCTAATTTATCTTTTCCACGATTATTTGGCTTCCTGTTTAACTTAGTGTCCGCCATTTTGTTCAAGTTCGCGTGCAGCGTTGTAGGCACCATAGCAACAACTTCCGTTGACACGTGACTAAATTGGGCACGGGTAGCCCAAGCTTCTAATACGAACGAAGATTTACAAGAGATTTGTACAATATACTATAGGCATTTTTGAACTTCGATTTTTTACCTTAAATCTTAAAAAATATGGTGGTTATTTTTATAATCTTCTTTCCGGGTTTCATTTAATTCCATTCACCATTACTTGCCCATGGTAAACGAAATTAGACAACACTCAGAACAAAATAAATTAATGTTAGAAAATGGATATTTAATAAATAAATAAAAACTTTCATTTTCCATTTTACGAGGATGCGCAAAAACAACTCAAAACCAATATTTTAATTTAATTTTTTTTCCAATAATATCTATTCATACATTGAATGATTTGCAGTTAAATAATATGAAATTTCCATTCGATAATCTTTAATGGGAAGAGATGGCTATTCCCCTTATACTGCCCAGCCATCTGAGCTAGTGCTGGCTTCAAAAATTATGGAAAATAACAGTTTATATCGTAGCATGTCATTGGAGAAAGCAACAAAACTTGATTTGATCAAACTTACAATAATATGCACAACATTATACAAACTTGAACAAAATTGTGAATTGGCATTGGTTAAAAACAAACTCAGGCAACAAGCATGTTAACAATCCAGACATGTATTTATAATCGCTCAATAAAAAATAGCCATATATTTATTTAGAACTTTTTAAGCAAAATTTTTCACATAAATTATTAATTTATGATTCACAATTGAAATGATCAAGCTTTCAGCCCTGTCAATAAATTTAAAAGTACTAAGGAGACCATGAATGGAGAAGTAGCCAGTGACCGATTAACACCTGTCCAGTAGAATATGGAAGATTCCCCACATAACATTTCACAAGGCATGAAAGCTAGTAACTGACCACGGTTCAAGATTTTTTCCCCAAGTAGCCGACAGTTTTCGTCGGCTGTTGGCGCTTATTGAAAAGGTGTTATATTTACTTATTGAAAGGACTCAGAGCTTTTAGCTGAAACACTTTTTAATCAACATTTTAAAATGAAATTTAATATTAACTGAATATGTAGGTTACTGTACATGAAACTGGAAAGTTCACACAGAAGTTTAGCTGCACAACTTGGACAACTTGTGAATGAGTTCCTTATGCTCCGAGAACTGTTCAGCAAGCTTGCCTCCACTGATTGTCTTAAAATCAGAAATGTGAAATCCTGGAGTAACCGAGATGCTGCATAAACTGTAACTGCTTTTATCAACAAGATCTGCTGCAAACCAAACATTCTGTGGCACTGCTAGGTGGAAAACTGCACCAGTATAATCCAATGGATTTCCCACAACTTTATGTTCCAGTACACCATCTTTATGTAATAAATAAACATTCATTGGGCTACCATGATGCCAGTAAAAGGTCTCATCTGATTTGACTTGGTGCCATGGGTTGACATTATCTTTGTCTATCAAACAATAAATGATGCTCATTGCATCTCGCTTTTCTCTGTAAAAGAGAAAAAAATCATACAGAAACCTCAAAACCTAACAATTCAATCAAATCTTATCCATCTTTTTACTGGGTTTTAGTAGTTTTAAATTAAATGAAATTTCTGAATATAAAGTGAACAGCACTTTGACATCTTGATTAGCATGAACATGCCAAATTTAAATAATCTTGGCTAGACCCCTGAATCACTCATTCTGAATGTGTAATACCTGAAAAAATAAACATGAAAGACTCACAGAGTTCAAATACTTTTCTTGCTTTTTGAAATAAATTAACATATAGTTTATAATTACTGTTACGTTTTTAATTTCAAGGAATCTAAACATATGACAGTTTCAAAGGGCGAGCTTATTGAAATTTTAAGATTTAGATTTTATAATCTTCATGTTTCCTCACCCCTCCCCCCATCACATCCCTTCGATCCCCCTGTTCCATCCCAATTTTCTCACAAGCAAACTCGCCTGTGCTATAACATCGCCTATAGGTACAGAAGTCACTCAATGTCTGTTAAATGCTGACTGAATGTTATGCATGGGAAGCCGTACCGGCCAAAAGGGTATCGAGTTTCAAAAGAGATACCGAGTTTAAAAAACTATAATCCGGATTCTATTTGATCAAAACGACAAGGGCGAGAATCCCGAGACAACTAATCCAAATTTACACAAACAACGAAAAAACATATCGAGAAATAAAAACGGTAACGTTTTTAGATTTTATTACGAGAAAACATATCGAGATTATTCAAGCGCGGGAAAGGAGATCGATATATAATTCAAACAACTAAAAACTCTGCAGAGAAACAGATTTGCTAAAACATAAACATCAATAAAAACTCGATACCCTTTTGGCCGGAACGGCTTCCCATAGTATGTATTTGTTAATAACGGTTAAGTTATCTCGGGAATAAGAAAATCTAGGGTACCCGAATATCTGTACGGCTTCATAATTACGCGTTTGTATCGCACGAAATGGATAGGTATTTAATACACTGACCTGTTAGATTTATCATTCAATGGTTTAACCTTTATAGCTGAGCGATATGACTCCACAAACCAAGTGCCTGCACAGCTTGGATGAGGAGAAAGATTCAGTTGCTTAATCCACTGTTCAGCCATTGTTTTTGAACTGTTCTGACGTGGTGTCGACACTTCCAGCAAACAAGTATACAATTGGAACAATTCGTTTTGGTTTTGGCAACAAAAATATTTCTAAAGAGAAGTTATTGCAGATCGACAATTTGTAAATAATGATGATAGACGGAGAGCGAGGAAAAAAATGGAGCAATCAGCTGGGCTCACTCCCCCCTCCCTTACTAGACCGCCCTTTTCGAGTGAAGTCTGGTAATTACTATTTTTTCTTCGTCTCCCGTTTCGTACTTCCGCTTGCCTAATTTTCACCCAATTCTCGAAAGAAATTGAATCATCAACTTACGTATAAAAACATTATGAAACCTTTTCTTTAATCTCAATCCAGGATCTTGACAATATAGGTAGTTCTTTAAGAAATTCGTAATATATTTATTTGCGTGTTAATGTTCAATTTACGCTTTCCTACTAATTTACCTTACTAAGGAAGTGTTCATTATGGCTTGGGATGGGGGGAGGGGTTGGTGTTTTCTACAGCAACCCGTTTGAATTTTTGCATGAACCCCTAAAAGGCAGCAACAAAATTAATGACCCACCGGCACCAAAATGGTGAACAAAACTTTGATGACCTTCCCTCAGCCCCCTCTCCGGCTCCCGACAATGGCACTACTACTGTTTCTTTATATGGTCATTCGGTATATGAGCTGTAACCGAGATTGAGTGAACCAATCAGACGCTAGAAACGCAATAGTAGCTGAAAGTGATTGCTGATTTTAGGAGGAGAAAAACCTTGCGTGCGTTACAACTCAGGCAGCGGTAGTGAAGGAAAGAAACTGTTTTGCAACTCTACTAAAACTATGGCTGAAGAACTAAAGGAAAAGTTTAAAATGTGGGCACATCCGACTTGCGGCGGGTGGTTAGGGGAGTCTTATTGCTCGGACATACGAGTAAAAGTGTTGGACGGGAGAGAAAGACAAGAATATAGTGCTCTTAGTATAGCCTATGTTCTTTTGAACGAAAATGAGCTTGGGCTTTTTAGACGGCTTTCCGCTGACGAGACAATATTCTGGCATAAAGGTAGTTCATTTAAGGTAAGTATACCTGGTTAGTTTCATTTTAGCCCGAGCGCAGCGAGGGTTAAAATGAGCGCTATTATTATAACTTTGGAGAGCATTTAGCACAAAAACAAGAACATTTTGCTACTACAGAAACGCGGATATTTATTTAATGAAAATTGTGTTCTAGCGGCGGGCTCTAATATATTAGAGCCCGCCAAAATGTCCGTTATAGCCCGGATAATACGTCACAATGCTCGCCAAAGTTAATATAATTTATAGTATAGACAGGATTAAACCTAAAAAAAAAGTTTTCTCTATAAAATTTGGCAAGTTTTTTTGCGCCATGTCTGGGTGGCTTTGGTTGCGTGTGCACCCCGTCTTGAACGAACGTCACATGGCGATTGGAACAGAACAACTTTCTCTTGTCTGTCGCTTCATTCACATTTTCACGGTGAAGGACGGGCTTCACTTCTTTCTCTAATATTTTGTTGATGTAATAATCAGCGGCAAAGTCTGTCCTTGGGCTAAAAATGTATCCCAGTGAGATCGGAACTTGGCTCTCATGAAAACCCCAAACAACATAAAAAAAGAAACAAAAGAAGAAGAAAAAATTACAACTCAGTCCCCAATAGGGCTTTTCAGTGTCTTCCCCGGTTAAGAATCCCAACTGGTAGGAGGCAAACCAGTTAGCTATTTACAAAGCGTGGTAAATTTGTCCCTGGGATGACCGAGGACAAATTCATTCAGTGGTCTGAGTCGGGGAATCGAACTGGAGTCTTCCGCATTCAGTGAGGTTTTTGTACTGCCTAACAAATTTCAGTCGAGCTGCATGCTACTTGGCTGTAAACAGGGGTTTCTTTTGCCTTCTCAGTGGTCTCCAACTTTTGCTTTTCATAACCCTCCATATGATGTTTTTTCCCCCAAATAGCCTTTGCTTGCTACTTTTTGTGAAAGCTGTCTGGTCGAGTTTCCCCTTTTGTGCTTGACTTTGTTTAGAATTCTCTTAGCTGCCTCTTTAAGAATTTTCTGTCTTCACGTTCTTTTCTTGTCTTCAAATTCGTCATTTCTTGACGACCATATCACTACCCAAATTTCTTTAACTGACAAAACAGTGGATTTAAGTATAGATGATTGGCCTCTCAAGTAGTTGAGCTTTTTAGCATTAACAGGGTGCATCTTTCATGATATTCACAAAACTGAGGAAAGATTGTGAGCAATTCAGGACGCAAAATACGACAAATATTTGGCGGGAAAATATAAACGCACGTGCACAAATTTACCCTGATACTTTATCAGGCTGAAAGAAACAACTTTTGCATAGAGGATTTGTTTTACGAGTACAATTGTCAGTTACACTACAGACCTACAAAGTAGATGAAGGAACTCTTGGGACACCCTGTATAGACGAGAGATGTTATCAGTTTTAACACCAATACCAATTTTCTATTTTTTTTTAACAAAAGCATGCCTGCGAAATGTACGTTTGACTGCTCTAAATCCTAGCCAACTGCAACAAGTTAGAATGTGATTTACGATCGACAGGACGGCAAACTTAAAATTCAAGGATTTTTAGGTTACTCTAAAACACTCGTTTTTCCTGGAATTACAGGTCTGGAACAAAAATTCATGAAATTCAAGGATTACCAGGTGGCGTGCAAACCCTGGTTTTAATGCATTTTGAGACCCTAACTTAACGAAATTCTAGCAAAAGGGAACAATAAAAAGAGGATATTACACCGTGGCGCGAACATATGAAGTTTATTTTTGAGTGGTAATTATTTTTTCCACGAGAAGAGGAATTTCATATGTTCAAACCCATGTATAATTTTCTTTTTAGTACAAAGATATGAGTGTTACGAGCATAGAAAAACTAGACGAAAACAGACGGTGTAAATAATTACATCAGCGTAATATCTTTACTAGTGAGGAAAATATGTCACTCATGTCCCGGGGAAAAGTTTTATATAAAATGTACGAGTGCCGTATTTTCCAGTAAAACACTCATATTTATATAATGACCAGCGCAAGCCCGGTAGTATCAACACAACAGGAGCAGCATGATAACTGTTCTTGGTTTGTTCAGATATGCATCTAAAAAATATTACGACAACCGATTTAATTTGTTCAGCCTAAAAGTCGTTGAGACGGATCATGTTGGGCAAACGTTTCCAACATTGTTGGATGGTGTTAGACGGTGTATGATAACCGTTGGATATTGGTTGGATAATAGAGAGTTCAAACAAATCCAACAATGTTGAAAAAGTTTGCCCAACATGATCCGTCTCAACGACTTTTAGACACATTTAAACTAAATGTGATATTGAAAAGAGTACACAATCTTTCCAGGTTTAGAAAGGCCTTACAAACTAATAAAGTTGCTTTAGAATTTTCAATTCATTTGCACTTTACGATATCAACAGGTTACCAAAGGAAGACCTTTTTAAAAATAACGTTTCTGCGTTTTTCAGATGAATACAGGTATACGAGTGTTTGTAAATAATGAATGAGATATTAGGTAAGAAAGATTTGTAGATGTTTTTTGAAAAATTTTCAACAAGGGAAGAAAAGTGAATTACCAGTGTTTCCGCCAGTGTTCTCAAAGTTGAACTGAGACCTGACTTGCGAATACCTTTTAACATTTCGCACGAGATTGTCAGACATCGTTCCAAGGTCCAGGGATCATCCTAAATAAAAAAAATAATCTAAAATCACAAATTATTAAGATAATGGTGTTTTACTGGCAACTATAATACTCACTTCCCAGTATCACTATAGGGAAGATGCGAAAACGTTTGTACCAAATGTCCCGGATGAACGCGCACATCCTTTAAATAAATTTTCCCGCCATTTTTACTTTTCTTGTTTCTTTAAGAAATGGCAAGTCTTCAGATTTATCAACTAATAAAAACAACATAATACGTTACCTGGAAACTACGGATTTTATTTTTTGGTTGAAAGTTTTCACCAACCGAAAACAAAATTCATGTCTTTACGCTACTGTGTATTAACTCTCTCTATTTTTAAACAATAATGTAATGCTTGGCACTAGGATAGCGTTTTTAGTATTTACCAACATAATGTATGATGATCACTTTGATCGAAAACGTTAGCTTTTTTCTAAAATTTTAACATCGATAAAATATACCTTAGCTTTATCATTTTATTAATACTGGCGAAGATGACTCAAAAAAACAATACAAGTAAATGTTTTACTCTGATGAAGGACTACCGACCGAAACGTCAGAACGTTTTCTCTCTTTTATACGGTGTATAAATTACATATTTATCACTAAATTGTTTCTTTAGAAACACTGACACAGCTTACACTAGTTTACCGCTAGCTGTAGTATCCATACCTTCTCTTCTCTGATGCTGTTGGATATAGACCACTAGTTTATTGCTAGCTGTAGTATCCATACCTTCTCTTCTCTGATGCTGTTGGATATAGACCTCTCCTCTTCCTCCTGAAGTTCATCTCGCTCTTTCTCAAAAGAACTAAGCAGCTGCTTCAGTACCGATGCCCTAGCAAAATCTTGTTTTTCCACACTTTCCTGCAGTTCCTCGCGATACTGATTCAGCTTCACACGGATACTAGCCATCTGATGGGAATAAAGTACAGGTAATTTTGTCACCATCCTAGGTGCTGGAGCTGCGAGTATTACTACACATGCGACTGTTAAAGGGAACCTCCACTAAAACAACAAAATAACTTTAAACCACAGAACATAATGTTTACAATTGGAATTGCTCAATCTTTTTCCAATGAAAACGTTTGTATTCGAGAAAAATAAATTCCAAAAACGTTTATTTTAGCTTTCAAATTTCCCGGGCGCCGCCATCTTGAAAGTTGTGACGTACATGGTTGCCCTATTGTTCCAGAACAATCGCTCTTTGTATCAGAACAATTGGATTATTATTGGATTTCTATGAAATTGTTTAGCTTCATGGAAAAACATATAAAATCGTTTTTCTATTCGTAAAGGGTGAAGCAACTTCTGATCATCTGTTGCATGCGTAGCACCGAGTTGGCTGTAATCATCTCATATCCAAAAAGCGCAAATGGAATAACTGTTTTATTACATTTCATGAGCTTTCTGAACCATTCTATACTTGAAAGTGACACCAAACTTTTACTATATATTGATAACCGAATTTTTTGGTTAGTTTCCATATATGGCCATTCGGTATATGCGCTGATAACCGAGATTGAGGAAACCAATCAGAATGCTAGAAACGCAATATTCGAGGTTGAAAATTTAATAAAATATTATATTTTGACCCTCACGTTGTATTTTCTTTTTGCCTTTTCACAGCCATAGCACAAAACCCATGAAATAGTCCACTTTCCTTTAGAATCATTTTCTGTGGAAGTGTTTCATTTCCAAATTAATTATGTCTTATCTGTTTGTTTGTTTCTTTTTAATATTGAAATAATTAAGAGAAAAATATCATATATAAGCCCTTGGCGGGATTAGAACCCCACGTCTTCGGTACATATATGCGTACCAAGAATTACGGTGTTCAACTTACCAATAGAGAAAAGTATCGCCCTGGGAACCCCTACAATTACCATCTATATAACATTGTCCGGCTGCATTGCCAGCGTGGTTGGTCCTTGTGGTGT
>JAOTRI020131466.1:0-11390 GCA_028564885.2 Zoanthus sanctaehelenae
TTTTTGGGATTGTCTTCTACGCATTTAAGAGATAGCAAAACCGAAGAAACCCTGAAAGCCATATAGGCACTTTAAATTCTCCCAACTTGTTCCCATACTTTCTATTAAACAAATTTGAGAGAATTTTTTTGTTAATCTTCTGTAGTTTGTTTTGCCTGATCAACTCTCAGTTTCTCATTGCCACATGTATTATTTTGTATGTGTTATGTTTGGAGAAGTTGGGTGTTGAAAACCAACTGGGACTGGAAGGGTTAATGATGAACTTATTCAAGGCGCTATATTGATCTTTAACGATATTTCCTTTAAACTTGATAATGGTCAATTTTGCAGCAAATGGCAACTGGTCACCTTGGTCGGAGTTTCGTTCTTGTTCGAGACCATTATGTGGAGGGGGCACAATGACTAGAACAAGATCATGTACGAACCCCGCCCCTAAAAATGGGGGGTTACCCTGCAAAGGAAACAAAACACACACAGCAGCTTGTAATACCAAATTGTGCAGAAGTATGGATTTGCTAAGATTCTTCATATACTAAATCAGTTCATATTGTTAAGTTTTTCTTTAATCAATAGCAACTAGGAATAGCTATTTCTATGTTAAAAAACGCTTTTCCCGTCTTGCGTATAGGAAGTAGACACAAAAATGGATAAGCTGTTGTTGACTTACCATGCGGCCTTGACGTAGCAAGGCTAATGCACAATGATTGGTCAATTCAAAAACAAAAGCCGTCTTTTGGACTAAGTCACAAACTCTTACATTGCTTAGATACTTTTCAAGATTACTCGAGTTTTTTTCCGCCAGTCTCAACCTTGCACTGCTGTCTGATGCTGCGGTGTCAACGACTGCAACGTCGACTGCAAATGTTGCGATTTTTTTTTATTTCCAGTAAATGATTTTTTGTAATAATAATAATAATAATAATAATAGTAATAAATGCTTTATTTAACGTCAAATGCAAAAAAGTGTTTGCCCATTCTTCTAGCCAGAGGCTAATGTTTAATCACTCGACGGCTCAGATCTTGCCGTGAAAGTCAAATTTGCAGAGGAAGAAAAACCTTCGGAGTCAGATTGAGATCGGCAAATCTCAGCCCACACGCCGAGCTCAGAAATCAATTCCGGGTCGTAGAGTTGGGAAGCACAACTCATGACAACTATGTCAACTAAACATTTTGATTATAATGATCACACATGCGCAATTAATGATGAAAACGATGATCAGCTACAACACCTTAAACATTCAAGCAATTCAATATTCATACATTAAGTAATAAGAACTATGTATTCCATCGGGTAAAGTATTTTGTGACCATGCATAAAAAGTGATATTCAACAAAATGCTAGTGTAATAAGACCGTCGAAACTGTATTTTTCATGTAGATGGGGAAGAGAATGTCACTGTCAGTTATCAACTTTTATAACTGCATCAGGTTTTCTAATCAGCCATACACGTATTGTGTAAACGGCGCCTGGTTAGCCCAGTTGGTAAGACGCGAGTCTACTATGCGCGAGGTCTCGGTTCGATTCCCAGCCGGACCAATACTCAAGGTCTCAAAATAATTGAGGAGAAAGTGCTGCGTTTGCTCTAACATCTGCAAATGGTTAGACTTTCACGTCTTCTCAGATAAGGACGTTAAACCGTAGGTCCAGGAGTAAGATCCTTGTTAGGGACCTGGAGTCCCATTATCTCTACTTCTTGGAATCTAAATAGGTACCTCAATGTTGTGAAACAAAACAAAACAAAACGTCTGAGAATTTGATCAAGCAGATTAAGGTCAAGTGCTTAATGTATAATAATCAATTTTGAGATATTCAAATTAAATAAGTATATATGACGCTTATTAAAAAAAAGATATTATTTCAGGCTGCAGCGAACTTTATCGAGCTAACTTTAAAATAAACGGAATTTACACCATTGACCCGTTCAGAAGAGGACACACATTTCAAGTATTGTGTGACCAAACAGGTGATTCGCCTCGAGGAGGAACTATAATACAGGTATGTCACGTAGGGTGAGTATGGGCTCAGCAGCCAAGTCATGCCTGGATTTAATCTTAGCTTTTAAAACTGAGAAACCTGTTTGTGTTTTGTAATGGTACAAATATACTGACATGAGAACGACATTGCTATTCTTATTTTACTTCTGTATTCAATTGTTTGTCATCAATTCAATTATTTCTCGGCAGGTTGAGAAAAAAACTTACTTAATATAAGTTTCTAAACGAGAATTTTAAAAAATGCTTGAAACGAAAAAACAAACAATTTTTAACTTCTTTGATTCTGAATTATTAACTCCTTGAATTCTAATTGTTTAACACCTTAGATTCTGGATTCTTAACTCCTTCGATTTTGGATTCTAAGCTCCTTGGACTCTGGATTCTTAACTCTTTGGATTCTAGTTTCTTAACACCTTGGATTCTGGATTCTCAACTCCTTAGATTCTGGATTCTTAACTCCTTGGATTTTGAATTCTTAACTCCTTGGATTCTGGATTCTTAACTCCTTAGATTCTGGATTCTTAACTCCTTGGATTTTGGATTCTAAACTCCTTGGATTTTAGATTCTTAACTCCTTGGATTCTGGATTCTTAATGTCTTAGATTCTGGATTCTTAACTCCTTGGATTTTAGATTCTTAACTCCTTGGAATCTGGATTCTTAACTTCTTAGATTCTGAATTCTTAACTCCTTGGATTTTGGATTCTAAACTCCCTGGATTCTGTTTTCTTAACTCCTTGGATTTTGGATTCTAAACTTTCTGGATTCTGTTTTCTTAACTCCTTAGATTCTGAAATCTTAATTCCTTGGATTTTGGATACTAAACTCCCTGGATTTTGGATTCTTAACTCCTTGTATTCTGCATGGATTCTTAACACCTTAGAATCTGGATTCTTAACTCCTCTGATTCCGGAGTCAAAAATCGAATCTGGATTCCGAATAACACTACTGTTAATTCCCAGTTTTGTTACATGGGTCGATCCGGTGCAATTGTGTTGCCGTTTTAATATAATTGGCCGTTTGCAAACGGTTTTTGTGATACGCGACTGACACATGCACTCTAACCTTTCATGAAAATAAGGTCGAGGTATAGAAGACACCAACATATCTAGAATTCCTACGATGAAATCAATAAGAATGAACATAATAAAAAGATAAAATTAGTTTTGATTATAATGATAATGATTACGTTACACGGCATCTTTCAGAAACGTAAGGATGGCACGGTAAACTTCACACGTGGCTGGAATGACTACGTCAGCGGATTTGGTAACTTGACTGGCGAGTTCTGGTTGGGTCTGGAGAAGATCTACAGGATAACAAGAGTACATAATAACCACAAATTAAGGATAACTTTAACGGACTATAACGGAGCTACAGCTTTCTCTTACTATAACTACTTTGCCGTCTCAACAGCACTGTCTTTCTACAGCCTCAATATTGGCAAATATACACAAGGTAAGAAACCTCATGTACTGCCGCCACCTTCCAAACTGTAGACATATTAATCAACTGGGCCCTTGGTATCAATGGAGAAAAACTTTAAAATTTCAGTGCGATACGCAATTGTTAGCGAAATGAGAAACGGCGGGAGCTTCTAGTTTATGGCAATGTTCGTTTCGCCAATTCAAAGAAATCGAATACTAATTTTAATGCCCGTACTTTGAAGATATACATTTTGTACTGTAAAACATAAATTCCTTAAAAACATAAATAAAGCAAGAAGGCTTCATTGCAATGTATGGTACATTATTAATCTAGATCTAGTATTGTTTTCATGAAATCTTTGTATCCAGATTATAACATTTTTCAGTTCAGACGTATATTAAAAAATGTTTCATCAAAGTCTTATTTCCGTTTTTGTCTACAAATGTTTTCAAAGTATTAGTAAAACTTTTAAAAAATAAACCCTGAAAACTTGTGATTTTGAGGGATAACAGAAAATACTATTACAGCATTTTCTTTCTCTTCACTGAAGAACTCTATTCCGCAGCTGTAAGAGTCACATATCCTATACTTCTGCACGCACACCATAGGCATTACCAGCGTTCTAGATATAAATAACTAAATTTTTTAATGAGCTATTTCTTGCAGAAAATGAGTGCTGCGAGCTCAGTTTCATCTTCGGTATAAATGTATTTGGATTTGAGCCACTAATCGCATGTATTCTGTGTACAGAAATGCTAGTGACAAGCTTTGCAAGCACTGAGAACTAGTTCTCTCGTTTTACTATTTGGAAACAAAAATAAACTAAAATATCCCAATGTGTGCTTTTCATGCATGTAAAAACCTTACAAACATACAAACTTTTATCGTAACATTTTGTTTTGCATATTGAAATATATCTCTTTAACGGCAACATATCTTGTTTATAAAATGGCATTGACAACAGGAATTGAATTAGCAGCGATACGTTGAGAACTATTCCTGAGACACTGAAACGTCATACATTTTCACTTCCGTATACGTTGCAGTACAGCTCGCTTTGCATTTAATTGGTTCAAAAACAATTGAACCATTTGCAAAGCGAGCTTTACTGGCAACGTATGATGTGAAAATGTACGACGTATCAGTGTCCAGGAAACTTTCAGGGTTTTTTTACTATGCTGCTTAGACGTTACAATTTTAACGTTCTGTGATAGGTCAATTCGAAGGCAAGTCTTTTAGGATCACATCATAAAATCTTTTAAAATTTATTTTTCATATCTACCTGGATCACTCCAGATGTTTTTCGCTTGTATTGTATACTTTCGCACAGTTTTATAATGCTGTCGCCTCGTCAGCCTCGCGTCTTCGCTCGGCTGGCTGGTTGACAATAAATTATGTTTTAAGAAGTATCAACTTCTCTACTAGGATCCGCGGGTGATTCAATGTCCTTCCAGAGAGGAATGGCGTTCACCACACAAGGAAAGGATAATGACAGAGCTTCCGCTATAAACTGTGCAGACAAACTTAAGGGTGGTTGGTGGTTCTACGACTGTAACTATGCCAGCCTGAATGGTCTTCATCTCCAAGGTAACCAGCAGGTGGCTGGAAGTGGGATAAACTGGAAAAGTTGGAAAGGTCATTTTTACTCTCTTAAAGAAGTTGAAATGAAGATAGAGTTTTAAAAATATGTCAATGCTAAGACACATTCCCAAACAAATTCTGGATTTATGAATATGTATTAGTATTAGTAAGATGCCAAAACGGCGGTATAATTTATCAGTAGAAAATTAGCTTTTGGGGGTTTAATTGCCGAATATGAAATACAGGGATAACTCTTTGTTCACCAGTAATTTTCATTTTTGAAATTAGTAATATATAATAGCTATTTAATCGTGCAATTTCTTTCAATATACAAATAAGATAGTACAAATAAGAACAGTTTTCTTCTTACAAGAATATCTAGAAATCTTTGCAAATTTTTTATTGAACTTCATATCATATTTTTACATGACCATTGTCAAACATGTCGATAATAAAACATGAAATATCTATATGTTTATATACCACTTTGTTATATGGAAATGCTTAAAAGAACCAGATGGTATTGTTCTCTTTGCGTATAAAGTATCAATAATTAGTTGAAGAGCCGAAATGGTTTTAAATATGTATAGAGCGAAAAGACGTCAAAGATAACGGATAACGAATATATTTCGTGTGACTGCACACATCTTCAGCTATTTTTTACAAAATATTAATCACTTTTTTTTAAAATTAAGCAAACTCCGAATTGATTTTTGCGTTATGCAAGCCACACATGTTTTTTTATAAAGTCTGAGCAATACAATATCTTTAAGTTTAAATAGAGACGTTTATTGCAATAACGACTTGTTTCTTCGCCGCGGCACCACATTTAAAAGATTAGTTCTGATGCAAAAACGACAGACTACTCCAGAGTTTCTTGCCACTCTTTAAGCAGCTGTATCAAAGTGTTGATTAATCTCAAAATATCAGCTAACAATGCCACGTTTTAATATGCTAAGCCGATAGCATACATCTTCCTTCAGTTTCAACTGGACGCAATTAATTTACCTAATTTATCTGCGGTCAAAGGAGAAGGAGCTTGCTTGAATTCGCGACGTCCTTCATGTGATAGGAATAAAAACATAAATGCTACCACTGGATTGGGCCATCAAAAAAGGATTTAATCGTAAAACTGGACATTATGAGAATTATTGTTCTGTCAATCTTTTTGTTAAGATCGATTTGGTGCGTTTAAGTAAGTTGCTGCCATCGCTACGTTTCTGTCTCCAGTTCATAGAAAACTAAACGTATGCCCCTTCCATTGGGGGATAAAGTTTGTAACTTGCTCAGTCTACTTTCTGAATATTTTGTATTTATACATGAGTTGTGTTTGTGTTTACTTCGTCGGTTAGCATTGAAGCCGATGATTTGGAGGCCGATATCTGCATCTTTAGTTCCATTAGTAAGGAAATGACGTTTTCCAGTCTACAAAGTAAGAATACGTGAAATCAATTAGCTTATTTCAATAGATAAACTAAAGCCCCGTCAACACAAATAATTTTCATCTGAAAATGTTTATTCAATTGCTTGTGTGGGTGAACAAAACTGAATTGATCAATTTTTCATGACATTAAATTTTCTAAAAAACTGGCATGCTAGTTTTAATGTGGCAAATAAAAGTTATCACATATATCCTTTTGACATCATCCATAAATCCCATACATGTGCACTGTAGCCTTCAATATTTTGTTTTAGTATAAAACTTGCTCGTGAAGACGGGGCTTACTCCAGCGGTAAATTAGGAAAGTTAGTTTAGACTACATCAAAATCAAGTGAAGGAAGACGGTAGCGTGTTACTTGCTCTGCCACAGTTCTGCCGGCAATTTTTGGTCAGTGGTAGTTGTTAGCAAACGCTTAGCATTATAGATATGTTTGGAGGTAAGAATGGAGAGGGTCGGGAAAGATTTAGCTATAGAGCCATACCGCTACCTTTTCATTTTCTCTTGGTTGTATAAGCTAAATCCTTTACCGGCCTAGTGGCCCACGGCTTATCTCCGGTTTCTATAGTATTAGATGAGAATGTTTAACTCCCCCTTGACTGGACACTAATCCATCGAAGGTTAGCTCCCAGCAGACGCTGGTACTCATTTACCTATCCCGGAAGGATGGGAAGCTGAGCTGGCTTAGGCGGAAAAGAAGGTCACACAAATATTTATATATATATATAACATTTATATTCGTATCTCGGCAAAGTGCAAGAATTGAACTGGGAACCTTATGGTTGGAAAGCAGAGATCTTACAAACTGCGCCAACCGCATGCTCGTCCGCCCTTGATTGTTTAACTACATTTCACCGATCATTTGGTAAAAAGATGAGTATGTGTAACTATAGCACAGAGGAAGATGTGCAGCTCAATAAACAGACACTGTAGACATCGAATGTGTCAGTCCAGCTCGGTGATCCAAGAATCGAGCTCACCCCAAATTTATAAACAGCCAATTGGTTTGCTTCCTGTCACTCACAATTCTTAGCTGGGACATTAAGAGACCCTTTAAGGAATGTTGTCGTAAATCATTCATTCATTGCATAGAAATTTTTTCTAACAGCAATTAGTGTAATTTATATTCTCAAAGTTTGATCAACTCACACCTTTCATCTTGTTTCTCTACTTGTTTGGATAGCTTTATCATTGTCTCTTTGAGTTTAGTGAGCTCGTTACAAGGATAACCAGCTGTGCTTGTTCGCGACAAGACATTAGAATCCATCTTGGAACTAAAACCAGCGGTCAACTGAAAAGTTTTAAAAAGACGTGAAGCGTGAGCATCCAGTGATTCTCTTAAACAAACTAAATTAACTTATTAATATAAGAATAAAACAAATTCTTCAGCGTTGCTACCACTCTTAAAGAAATGTAGATAAATGTCGATAAGATACAATTAGACTTGTATTTAAGCCCCCTTGAAGGTTGGCTTATGTATGCCTATATGCATAAATGACGTAGCCATGAAATAATAAAAAATAAATAAAATTAGTTAAGCAAATAAATCGCAGGACTAAGGTAGGGAAGTAAGTTCAGATGTTGTTATTTTATTGAAGAAAGTTATGTTAATGTCGTAAAGCAAAGAAGATGAGATGAGATTTAATTTGATACTTTCGGGATTTTCTATAGTATATAGGCCAAGCCTCATAGACATAGTGGTTGGAATGCGCGAAGTCTCTGTGCCTTGCATACCCGGACTCCAAAGTTTTTCGTTTTCCTTATAATTCTTTTTGTTATGTAATTCACAATGAGTGATAAATGAAAATCTTTGAAACCGCAGAGAAAGCAGGAGTGAAGAGAATTGCATATGATGAAAGAAAATAGTGAAGCCAAGTACATAAGATAACTACCAGTGTGACTTGAATTAGTGCTGCAGACAAACCACAGTACACCATGCCACAGTACACTTTTTTTATAAGAACAACTTTATAAGAAGAATGAGGCTCAGAAAGACCAAAATTTAAGAACAATTTTTAAGAACAAGCTCAGGCTGAGGCTGAATACTAAAAGGTCCTCACAGTAAAAACACAGAAGCACCGTTTCACATTTATCCTCAGTATTGTCCTAAATGACACACTTGTAACACTCTATAAGTTAGACAATAATCAGCACTGTTTTTCATTTCTTTGTTTTTTTAAATATTTTTCGTTATTTCAAGCGGCATACAGTTATAACTGAAAGATTAAGAACAAATTGATAATGAAACAGCAAATTTTACTGTTTTTTTATTATTCTTGTCTGAGGAATACATACGCGAACTTTCTATCCGCCCCAGTCCTTTGCGGGAGCACAAAACTGCGAGTCTGTTGAATAATATGACAAAACATGACCGAGACACAATTTTACTACCAGAGAGGCCTGAAACTGGCCGAAAAAAACTGCATTTGATAATTAGGGTATTGTGTTACCTCGCTCATACAACCTGTTTCCTGATCGTTACTTGTAATACAAACCTTTAGTAGCCATGATCTTTTCCTGCTGGGGCGATCCATCCATTGAGCAACATAAAATCTTTTCAATAACCAAGGTGGAAGTGTTCTTTCTAGCTCTAACAAAAGTTGAACCTGTGCAACGTGATATAACACACATCAATGTTTGCAGTAAGATAATCAAGTAACAAAAGCTTTTTCGCAGCAGCTGGCCGTGCGTCGTTGGCCGCATGCGCAGTTGGTGAGATATCTCACTACCGGCAACAAATATCTCCGCTTAGTTTCCGGCTCTTCCGAGATTCAAAATTTTATGCCTCCTCTTTTGTTTCCAAGTAAGGTTTTTTCCTTTTATCCTTTAAGGGGAAGTAAATGAATATACCAACATCTGCTAGCAACTAACCGTACATGAGATGGTTAGTGTCCCGAGTATCCAGTCCTTCACTATCTGCGCAGACTCAATGAACCAGCCACTTGACTGTAAATAATTTGTTTTTTTTTAGGTTTCTTTTTGAAAACGAAGGAAGCTCGAAATTTATGTACAAGTTTCAACTACACATATTGCGTTCTTGTTTTGTTAGAACAAATAGAGTTTCACAGCAAAGGTTTGCGATTAATCATAACTACATACACAAAGTACCTTCATTTTGTAATGCTCCATCTGTGCTCTCTGTAGGATATTCTTAATATCGCCAACCGAGAGACCAATCTTTGAGAAAAAATGAAATACCTCATTATAAAACAACCGACAGTGTTATTGTATCAAACTCTTAGACTAAAATGTTCTCTTTACTCGAATAGTGTCTTTGAATCAAGCGCTGCACTTATATAAAAACTGTAAAGAAAAGGCTGAAGCTATTTGTACCCAGGCCAGATGTGGGTCACGTTTTTGACGTCTGAGCCCAATTAGAATGCAGGTTCCGATTTGCTCGTCCAAGACTTAAAATTTGAAGCTTTAAGCGCTTATAAAAATAACTTAATGTCTGATTTCAAAATTTTTTCAGAAACTGAATCGGGAGGTAACTGACTTTTTAACTAGCGAATAAAAATTTTCTCTTCATGTGCACTTGAAATCGTGCCTCAAATTTTTTCAAGTCAAATCTACTACTGATAAAATGCTTGGATTAAACCCCGTCTGCACAAGCAATTTTTATGTGACAATTTGTATTTGCTGGTGTAGATTAACAAAATTGACCAATTTTTGTATGACAATTATATTTGCTTAAAAACTGGCGTGTTAGTTTTTATAGGTGGCAAATCAAAACTGTCACATACGGAAAATTGTCCGTGTAGACGAGACAACACATAAAATTGGCAATTTTTTTGACGTCATTCATAAATCCCAGTTCCCAATCTTTTGTTTTCAAATAAAAATTGCTCGTGTAGACGGGGTGTACACTGGAAAATAAATAAAACTTGTCAAATAAAAATTGCTCCTGTAGACGTGGCTACCTCAGCAAATATATAAAAATTTTCAAACAAAACTTATCACATAAAAATTGCTCGTGTAGACGGGGCTTAAAAAAGACATTTGGAAGCCGTTTTGAAAATTACTTTGTATATAAACGTTTTTCTGGGTATCAGAATCTATAAAACTAATAAACCATTTCCCGCTTTTTTTTTCTGATTTACGGGCACTAACTAAACGTTGCAGCACAAGTTTCAAATCAATTATTTTCCAAGTTAGCCGAATAGGTCGACAACTGACAATCAGGAGAAAATCATCAAGACAGACTGCTGGATTGGTATTTTCTGCTGAAGTGGTCTGTAGCTACCACTACTATAAAGCATGCGCAGGAGTAAAGCTGTTACAAAATTTGTCGGCAAAATTAAGGAAAGCGGTGCTGGGAAAGAGGAGCTGACAGCTGGCTCTTGTCTGTTACATCTGCCCTGCTGTTCTGCACTAGTTCATTCGCTATCTGTGAATTGTAGAATAAAACAAGATAACTTTCAAAACGACAAAACAAAACACGATAACTAGTATGTAGAAGTATGCAACTCAGTATAAAGTTACAAAGAAAGTGTTCCTCGAGTTGAATGATCAGAAAAATTTCTGAGTCATTTAACTTGAGGAACACTTACAAGATTTCTAACTTTATACCGAGTTGCATACTTTTAAATATTATCACTTGAGGAATAGAAGCTTAGATAGTACGCACGCTCTGATTGGCCGAGAGCCGTGTTTGCATGAGAGTATGTAAACATGGTTGAGGAAGTTATTTTATAAAAGCATTCGTCTCGGGTTTGCATAACTGTCGAGAATTCTCCCAACCCCTCGTGTGTTTATATCAGGCTATGCAAACACAGGGAAAATGTTTTCTGTTGTAAATATGACTATTGGACATATAAAACGAGCAGATGCAAGACGAATGTCCAGCGCGAATGTATAAGAATTTAACTCTAAAAGATTCCTTAGACACTGATACGTCATACATTTTCACTTCCGTATATGTTGCAGTAAAGCTCGCTTTGTAATTGGT
>JAOTRI020131477.1:0-11389 GCA_028564885.2 Zoanthus sanctaehelenae
CTGGCTTATTCTTGACTGGCTTATTCTTGACTGGCTTATTCTTGACTGGCTTATTCTTGACTGGCTTATTCTTGACTCTCTTATTCTTGACTCACTTATTCTTGACTGGCTTATTCTTGACTCACTTATTTTTTACTCTATTCTTGAGTCATGTAATCTTGACTCTATTCTTTTGAGTCGTATTCTCTCGAGTTGTGTGCTCTTGATTTGTGTACTCTTTACTCATACAGTACTCCCGAGTCGTTTGCGTTTGGTTCATGTGCTTTTGATTTCTGCATGTATAAGTTGTGTGCTACTGACTCGTGTGTTCTTGACTCATATCCTGTTGATTCGTGTGCTGTTGATTCGTGTGTTCTTGACTCATATGCTGTTGACTCGTGTGCTCTTGACTCATGTCCTGTTGACTCGTGTGCTGTTGACTCATATGCTGTTGACGCATGTGCTGTTGACTCATGTCCTGTTGACTCGTGTCCTGTTGACTCATGTGCTGTTGATTCGTGTGCTGTTTATTCGTGTGCTGTTGATTCGTGTGCTGTTGATTCGTGTGCTGTTGATTCGTGTCCTGTTGATTCGTGTGCTGTTGATTCGTTTGCTGTTGACACATGTACTGTTGACTCGTGTGCTGTTGACTAATGTACTGTTGACTCATGTGCTGTTGACTCGTGAGCTGTTGACTCATGTGCTGTTGACTCGTGAGCTGTTGACTCATGTGCTGCTGACTCATGTGCTGTTGACTCGTGTGCTTTTGACTTTTGGTTCGTATAATTTTAACTTTTTCACTTGTTTGACTCTTGTCCCCTTGAATCGCGCTCTTTTGCTTAATCAAAGACTAACAGATTTAAACTGATTGATTGATAATTCAGTAAATCATGATTAATTTGTAATCAGGGTTTCCACTCAAGGTCAATGGAACTCACACTACTGGGTTACAAAGTACACATTATCGTTTAGTAGTGATCAAGTTTTCTATGAAACGTACAAGCTCAAGAATGGAAATTCGGTGAGTTTACTTTTTATGTTGTATAAGAGTATGAGGGATGTAACTTATAACCACAGGATACCAAGTAGACATGCATTGAGCTATAGAGTCCTACAGGGTACCCAAGTAGACGTGCATTGAGCTATAGAGTCACACAGGGTACCCAAGTAGACGTGCATTGAGCTATAGGAATTACACTGGGTACCTAAGAAGACGGTTGTTTTGAATGTTTAAACAGATTACAGAAAAAGCATTTGCTCCATATCACTCCCCAAAGTTTTGTTGCTGTAGCTACATGCAGTCTGTGACTACCTATTTTTCGTTTACTTCCCGTAAAGAAAGTCGATGATTACGACCGAAACGTTAATAACATTTTAGGAAACATTGTAGTGTTTATTATATACTCAATCTGCAGACAGAACTGTTTCGTCCTTTGAGGACTTGTCAGTGCAGCTCACAGAATATTTTGAGATTTAAGATAATAACAGAGCAACGCAGTTATATCTTCACAACTGTGAATTGTTTTTGCAAACCAGAGTGCTCAAACACAAAAGAATGAGCCATGCAATATGCAAAATAGTATAATAATATAATTATCTTTAACACCAGTGTCCTATAACTGTATTTCTTTATAATTAGGCATGAGAAACTCGGAGAAAGCCACATTAATAATACAATAATACTAATTGTTTTTCAGATACTGGAAGGAAATAAAGACAGACATGGTATAGTATCAAACCAGCTGGATCCACCTATCATATCCAAGATCATCAGATTCAACCCTCAAGAGTGGTACAACTATATCTCGATGCGCGTTGAATTGTATGGTTGTACAAAAGGTGAGTCTCAGTTGTATTTTTGAATTCTCCCAACTTGTAGCAAGACCTATTTGTTGAACATGTTTGAGAGGATAATTTTTTTATCTTTATTTGTTTCGATTGCATGATTAATGCTCATTTTCTCATTACCAAGTGTCGTGTTTTGTATGTATTTTGTAAGGAGAACTTGGATGTTGATAACTGAATGGGAATGATAGTATCAATGTTCTTTAAGGTTACTGTTATATAATAAGGACAAATGGAAATAACAGTCTGTTCGGTCACTGTCACATCATCAGGGAGGGAACTATGACATCATAAGAGATGCCACCATGACGTCGCCCAATTACAGGAGTATCTTAAATAATAAAAAGCTATGAAATTAAAAACTCAAATCGCAGTTATGGATCATCAGTTACTGTTAAAATCCGTATAACATAATACCAAACATTCTTACAAATAACATTTGGGTCTCGATCAAAGTTTAAATAAAAAGATAAAATACGTTACTAGTATGTTCCAGTTAACCAATTACAAACGTTTTTTTATGATATTGTTCATGTCAAGGTAAAACAAAGAAAAAACTCGGACAAAATATTCAGTTTATATCTATAGCTTGGTCGGTCTATTCAGTTCGTTTTCAGAAAATTGGTTTGTTGATTCAAAACAAATTACTCTCTGGTTTGCTTGTTTAGATCAATGATTGATCGTAAAGGAGAACCGAATTCTAAAACTTACATATTTTTGTTTGAACTATTTGTCTAGTAGATTAACTCTGTGGAAATATTTTTTCAAAGTTTTCGTCAAATCAAATAAGAAACTTAAATAAAAATAGAAACGAAGAAAACTCTGATACCGTGCTCGTAGGAAGAATGGGCAGCCACTTCCTTCGCAATTGACGTTAAATAAAGTATTTAAATGATTTTATCAACGGTGTGAATTGACGACATTTAGAACATAAATCTGTCAGTTTGCTTCGAAATTTTGACATTTTTTTAGGCAATGAAGGTCTGACGAAGTTTTCTCTTTAAGATAAGCTAAAGGACGCACAGTAACCATGTTTTTTTCTCGTTTTAATCATCCTAATATGGTAACCTACGTCATAAACCACCGCTGGCATCACAAATTGAGCCGCCGATCATATATTGTCTATACGTTGCAAAACATTAAAATATTTTCAACTGTTAGGCTAACAGCTCAAAGGCTCTTCATGTAATTGTTATAATATGCCTAAATTTTCAAATGATGAAAAATCAGTTTTAGAGTTTAGTTTTCTTTTAATGAATTTTAAAATTAGCGCCTATGTTTTCACCTCAACATAAACTACAACCAAATTATTCAATCAACACTTTCTAATATTTAATTGAAACTTTGAACTAAAGTCCACTATGAACAAGGCATCATATTTTCCGTCTGAACACGATCAGTTGTGACACAAGAGTCGCAATTACTCGACATGATGAAGGTTTAGATAGTACTGTTTTAAATGCATTTGTGAAGAGCAACTGTTCTAACAATTTTTTTGTTGTCATTTTTCTTGTGTTTTAACAATTTTTGTGTCATCAAATTCCTAGCCCCAGAACATCAGAACACGGTCAGTCGTGACACGAGAGTCGCAATTACTGATGATGAAGGTTTAGGTTGTATTGTTTTAAATGCATTTTATTGAGAGCAAATGCTTTAATAATTTTTGTCATCAAATTCTGAGAAAGGTATGTTATAACTATTCATGACATGATCTGTTTTGTATTGACGCTGAAAGTTTCAGATAGATTATTTAAACTTTAATAAAAAAATAAGTAAAACTTCAGGGTAATCCCTTGAGGTCAACATTATATATTAGCCAGGGAGCCCTGAGGTATACTCTTAAAAATAAGTTACAATACAGAACAATTTCAACGGATTAATTTTTTTTATCATAATTTTTCTGCCAAATTTTTTTATGTTAATGCATTAAATTCAATGCATCTCCTTACAGGTTTTGATCCCCCAAAGAAAGTTTGTGAAGACGAATTGGGCATGCAAGACAAAACCATACCTGATGGAGCCATTACTGCCTCATCTTACGACTCCGCTTCTACAGAGCCAAAATATGCCAGGCTCTTTCTCAAAGCTGAGAATGGTCACTCTGGAGGCTGGTGCTCAAAAGACAATCAACCAGGTCATTTTGTGAAGGTTGATTTTAATGCTGCTGTCAAGATCAACCGAATAGCTCTGCAAGGACGCGTGGACGCTGACCAGTGGGTAACGACATTTTCCTTATCTTACAGTCAAGATGATGGCCTTTACACTGAATATAAAAAAGGAAAGGTAAAGATATTTTTTTTTAGAAATACCGAATATTTTCTTTTTCTAAGTTGAAAAAGCTCTCTCTTTATTGAAGATAGGGAAGCTTTGCAGGAAATCTGATAATGTACTGGGTACTAGAAAACATTTAAACAAAAATAGTCAAATTGGGCTTAGAGCTTGTCATGCCCAGTCCCTCGCTCGTAGCCTCTGACTGAATTGAAACCTTCTTACCATGAAAAATTAAAAACAGGTGACTGTTGAAGCAGTCATCGGTGTACAGATACTTTTTTTCGCTGAATATGATGGTTATATTTCTGAGCAATTGCATTTAAACCATTTCATTAACAACTTTAGAAATTGTAACTGTAATTCTTCGTTTCGACAAAAGTTTTTTCTCAAAACTTCCATTTGAGATGTTTTTGATGCTAAGAATTTCAAAATCTACAAGCCTTATCGAGCCAATAAAGTGTTGTTGATACTCTAAATAAGGGAAATAAAAGTTTCATTATTCCTTTTAAAAAGATAAATTTTATAAAAGCCATATTATGGCCAATAAATCCTGGGATTTTCTCCTACATTATTCATCAAGACCATGGTTTAGACTTTTAACCCTGGGCTAACCCTAATTAGTTTCTAAATATCTGGGCATGATACAATAATAAAGATAATTGAAGTGGTTTTGTGTACAATAAAAGTAATTAAATGTAATAAATTAAATTATTATATGGCCATGTCTTAAAAGGACTGGAAACAAACAAATTTAAGAATTTGATTGGCTAAAATTGAACTTGACCTCGATCTAGATTTTCCCATCTAGACTGGCATCTAGACCGCGTAGAGAAGCAAATAAAATTATTTATGTTTTTGTTCCTTTGCTTTCTTGTTTGGCCCTATAATAACCATCTTATTAACCGAGCGGTCGGTCTGTATGGGAGAATCTTGACTTCGGTCGTTGGTACAGACCGAACGCAGTGGTATTGTTCCTGACGACTTAAAAATTGCTTGTGTGACACCTTTACTTATAAAGCAGGCGATAACTCGTCTTTTACCAATTACACTTACAGGGCCCTGTCTCTCTGCTGCCTGCCTGCATTTTTTACTCGCACAAAAATGCCGAGATCCTGGAAAAGACTTTCGTAACAATCAAGTAAACTTTCTATCAATTATTCAAAATCAAAGTTTATAATTTTTAAGCCAAGGCAAAAAAGAGAAAATCGTTATTTTGATCTAAAAATAAATAATTGCTCTGATTGAACAAGTAAAGGATACAGCTTTTTTTGGGTGTTACACAGAACTTCGTCTGGAATAAACATATCGCAAGTGTTGCTAGAAAAATATCAAAGCCCATTGGGGCTATCCACAAGTCAAGTTTTTTCCTTCCTGTAGCCTTACTACGAACACTTTATTTTAGTTTAATTTACCCTTATCTTGTATATTGTGTATCAGTGTGGGCATCTACATACCCTACAACCTTAAATCGAATTATAATTCTTCAAGAGTCATTAAAAGTATTTCCAAAACAGCTGTAGATGCTCATAATGATCCAATATTAAAAAATCTTGAAATATTAAAATTTACTGAGATTTGATCTGTTTTATATTTGCAAGTTTATGTATTTCTATAAGAAAGGCTTATTCCAAACCTATTTGAAGGGATGTTTACCGTGACAAGCTTAAGTGACATTCACTCTTACAACACTAGAAATTCTAAAACGTTTTATGTCTTTTCAGCAAGAGCTAATATTCAATCTTTTGCTATTCGTTTTAAAGGTCCTAAGCTTTTCAATCCCTTAGTAAGTAATAAGATTCAAAATTCAGCTTCTATCTCAATTTTTAAACCTAGATTGAAAGTATTTCTCCTCAGCTAAATTCTAGATGCTGGTTTTGTGGTTTTTTTCGTCGCCTTATAATCGTGTGTTTCGTGTTGTTACTTAGCTTGTATTTGTAAGTTTAATCTTAATACGTACTCACGATAATTGATTCTTTAACATGTGTTTTCATGAGGTAGCTCATGCCAATAAGCCTTGTGGTTTTTTAATGAGCTTCTTTGCCAGGAAAATTGTAAGCCTTCTAGTAGTTCTTATTTTAAAACTTATATGTAGTTTTTTTCTGGGAAATAAAAAACTTGAACTTGCACTTGAACTTGAAGATTAGAGTTAGTAGCGATTAAATTTATCACCTATATATGTAGTAATTTGTATGAAGTATGAAATAAATTAATACAGTTCCTTTCTTCTTTAAGCTTCCACGTCTTGTCTGATAACCACTTTTTTTTTCTTTTGTATACGTGTCCCAAGGTGTTTACCCCATGCAGTTTCCATATAAGTGTTCTTGATCCCCAACCATAACTTGTCAATATCCACTTCAGTTTCTTTCTTCTAGCTCTTCCATGTCGGCGAGGGTTTGAAATCTGTTCTTTAACTTGATACTAAATCCTGTTCTGACGTCTGGATCTTTTAACTTTTCCAGATTTAGTCTCTTCCGTTGAGAGGATTTCATTGCTCTCCTCAGCTTCATTCCGGATGGTGCTAACCACGAGCATATGGTCGCTCCCAACGTCTACTCCTCTGTACGCTCTGAAGTCTAATTGGGAGATTCTCCACTTCGTATTTATTGTGATTTGGTCAATCTGATTCTTAGTCTTCCTATCTGGAGATATCCACGTGTATCTGTGTATATATATTGTTCCTCCGACAATCATGCTATTTAGTCCACAAAAGTCAGCAGACAGTTCTCCATGTTCGTTCACTGTTCCTATGCCATTTCCAGCCATGTAACCTTCTCTACCAGTACTATCTACTCCAACATTTTTGCATTTATGTCGCGGCATAATAATGAGTACATCATGTCTTGGAATAGTCGAGGTGATTGCCTGTAGTTCATTGTACAATTTTTCTTTCTCGTCTTCTTCTGCATCATTAGTCTGGGCATACCACTGAATTATACTGAGCTTGCTGTACTTGGAATCGAAGTGGGCCAATATTACCCTTTCGTTTATCGGTCTCCAGTCTAGCAGTGCTTTTTCTGCTACTTTATCCAGCATAAGAGCCACTCCTGCTCGGTGATGTCCATCTTTTGGACCTAACACAAGTCTCCCAAGATCAGTCCACCTACATTATGCAACTTCCAAGATATTAACTCGGTATTTTGCCATTCCCTTTGCTACTTGTGCTTTTTTTTCTGTTTCAAACATGGTTCTCACATTCCAGCAGCCAATTATGATTTTGTTTTTGGGATCCAGAATGGATGTTTTTAGCTTACCGTCTTCCTTTCGGCTTTGGTCTTCAAGCATCAAGTTTCTTGCCACAGGGCAGTCTTCTCTCTGATGATCCAAGGTCTTCTGTTGTCGTTGAACTGCTGCATTGGTTTCTGTAGGATAAGTTCTTTTATGGGGTGGGGGTACTGGCCTTAGGCCCAACCCCTCCAAAACTTGGAGGGCCAGTAGTTTTCTTTAGGGGTTTCCTGTCCATTAACGCACAGGTTCCGGTTATTTCAAGGCGCCGGACACTCACCACTTGCCAAAGTCACTCGGCTGCCGAAGCACTCCCAAGGGCTACAATGACGGGGACGTGCATGTGAAAAACAACTTCAATGGCAGAGCCTGTAGTTTGACGGTAGGCATTTCTCGGCATTTACGAGGAGAACACTGGTGGCACTTGTTAACCCCACCAAGCCCTGTTACCAAGAAATTGAGCTCCCATGTGGAAATTGGAGACTGTACGTAATACCATGTGGTGTCCTTCATAATGGCAATCTCACACTTTGGTTTGCTGTACAATCATGAGTCAAATAAGGATGCATGTAATCACTTCTATTCTTAACTGTGCTCGACTGTATCACGAGGGAAATTAGAAAAGATAACCGAACCGTAATCAGATGGACACTGGACAGCACTCTATATTGGACGTCCGAAGGCAAGCGCAGAAGAGATTGCCCCATGGCAACATTGCGTAGAACATCAGTCCTGGGCAGTCGTCGAGAAGAAGGCGCAGGATCAACAGTACTGTTGGAGAACAATTGCCGAGGCCTTATGAGCTTATGGCACAACAAGGACAGATGATGATGATGGTGATGATGATGATGATGATGATGGTGATGATGATGATGATGGTGATGATGATGATGGTGATGATGGTGATGATGACGATGATGGTGATGATGATGATGGTGATGATGATGATGGCGATGATGATGGTGATGATGATGATGAAATAATTAACAGTTTTGAAATTATTGTATATCAGTTTTGAGCAAAGGTCAAAAATAGAGCTTATTTACCACAGTTGTTGTCTCCTTTTGCCTCGCTTGTACGTTTAAAGGCCATGCATAAGAAGTCATTTAGTGGTGATTTAAAAATCGCAGATTCTTCATGTATACTAGAAAGAGAGAAAGGCTGGCGGGTCCAGATGATGAGATGATGACATATCACACAAAAAGCTCAACAAATTCTCTCCTTACTGCCGGATTGCCGCAAAATCACGTTTATACACATAGATTAATAAAAACTCTAACTAGAAACTTTGAATCGGGGCTCCAAAAACTTAAACTTGGAGCACTGGAGAGCTCGTTTTTTTCACCGAAAGTTAATGTATTTCCAGACTTCGTTCAAGCCACAAGATACAATTTTGTTTTATGCCAGGAAAATGAACCGTAAGTGCAGTGTTCATTTTAAGGAGGTTAGAAGAGCACACGTGCTTCGTTGACGTGGAAAACGCACCTGACGGGGTCCCAAGGAAGGTATTGGAGAGGCCGACGTACCAGTGATATTTGGTGGGAACACTGAGCGATGAGTTCTAAAACTAGCACTGTTAAAACGGGTAAAAGCAACAAGAATGATGAAGCTGCTATCCACTCTTAATAAAGCAACCAGAGTTGATAAAATATGTAATAAATTGCTCAAAAAGGTAGCTCCATTTATCTATCTGTCTCTAACAGAACTTTTTAATTTTTGCATTGAAACCTACTCTTTTCCCAAAGAGCAAGAAATTGCAAAAATTTTAAGGACGGAGATTAATTTCAGTTATTCCCACGTGTTTGAGAGACTTCTTTACGAGCAACTATATACTTCTATATATCTGAACAACAGTCATGTTTCAGATCATTGCATTCAACTCCAACAGCTTTGCTAGATCTGATCAATGACTGGTGTATCAACATTGATGAGAAATGTGTTAATATGTCATGTATTTAGAACTTAAAAAGTTACACTATTTTGGGTTTTATTCTAGTGCAATAAAATTGTTTCGTTCATATCTCAAATCGCCAACAGCAGTGTTGTGTGAACGGTGTTACCTCTGAACTCTCACATACAACATGCGAAGTACTTCAAGGCACAATCTTAGGTCCTTTACTATTTTATTATACAAAAACGATCTTCCAAACTGTCTGAAATATTCCACAGTAAGACTGTACGCCAATGACACAACCCTTATACCTTCCCAGGCTCATACATCGGCATCGCAAATAATAAAAGTGCCCTTAATGTCGACCTTGAGCTCGTGTCAATATGACAAATTATCACTTAATGTGTTAAAAACTGAGTGTATGGTTATTGGCTTCAGACAACTAATTTCAACATTTGATTTTAAACAAGATTTTGAAATATCTGTAAATGACTTTACCTGCATGAGAAAGAGTTGAGTATTTAAAATGTTTAGGTGTCTATATTGACCAAACTCTTACATGGGCAAAACATGTTGAAAGCATAATTCTGAAGGTGACTCGCAACTCTAGCATTCTTCGAACAGTCTCCTCTTCATTATCTGTAGGCAATCGAATCACAATACACAGATCAATTTTAGAATCCTACTTTAACTATATACTGCTCTATTGTATGCGACAGTTTGGCGGACACATTTGTTGCAAGTTCGGCAACGACTTCGCAATACAGCCGCTCGTATCGTCTCCAAGACCAAGCCGGTGAAGATATTTATAAAAACCAAAAAAAAAAAACGACAAACGCGTTGTTCTTTACTGATATTCAAAATTTTCAATCAACTAGGACTTCATCTGTACTTGTAAATACATGACTATAACCCTAAAATTTAGTGAATTTTGGTTCTACCAAGGTAAATAGCACGCGGTCTTGATGCACCCTTTTCTAGTCGGTAACCCTATCGATTCTGCTCATGCACACTCATAAAGATAATCTTTTATCCGAGTTGCAGCAAAATACGGCCCCGGGATTTTTGACGGAATTTTCTTCTATGTTTTATGATCTCAATTTGAGCGCAAAAAATATGACACCAGCAGTTAGGAATGAATAGCCTTCGTTCTCATTTCTCTCCAAAATTATTAATGATTTTCAAAAAACAACCAAATAACAACTGTTTACAATTTTTTCTATGACATCTCCTAAAATACGAACGTATTTACACCTTCCTATTTTTCATTACCTAATTTTAGTAAATATGAGCTTATTTTCTGTTAGTTTGAAAATAAAAGGTTGTTGTTTATCTGTAGCTTAAGTAATAATTTAATTTTTGTGATATAAATTTTCTTACATAGACTTACTTACTGTTACTAATAAGGACATATTACTAAATGTAATTCAATCTGACTACATTAAAGTTATAATACCGCCTAGCGACCAGGGGGAGTCAAAAACTCCCATCTGCTGCGCTAAAACTACGGGAACCAGAGATACGTTCTGGCTCCATGGGCCAACACGCTTGTAAGGGATTTAGCTTCTTTGCTCTGGAGACCAGGCACTCTAATTGGCAATTTGAAATTGTCAGATATGTAAGGTAAATTTGAAGTGTGAAATAAATGTTGCATGTTGTTGTTGTTTCACTGACAAATCAGTTTTAATTTCCAATCTCCCTGAAATTGATTTTAACACGTCACCATCTTTAACTAATTTAAACGAGGTTTTTCAGTCACGGCTCGCCATCTTTTTCCAATTACTCCCATCTCTGTTTAACTCTAGACTTCTCGTCTAGCTTGTTTGGACTTTTCTTTTGAAAGCTTTCGCCGTGGGTTTTTCATGAATGCTTTCACTATTCTTTTTGTGAATTCTTTGAAAAGCTGCCTAACGCATATAATTCAATGAGTTGCTCTTTTAGTACAGAAAGCTAAATTTTCGATTCTCGGATTTTTCACGTACTTTGGTTCGTCTTTGTTTATAATGTTGGTACTTAGATATTTTTGGTGATATCAACTCATTTGTATCCATGATTTTATTGAGGATTTTTACGAAGCTCTAGAATTTTTTTTTTCATTTTCCCCCTTTTTGAAAACACCAATAAAAAATCCATAAAAAAAAAAACTGCGGAAAAAAAATAAATAATAATTTAAAAAGCAGA
>JAOTRI020131488.1:0-11388 GCA_028564885.2 Zoanthus sanctaehelenae
GTCGGAGGCCCTGTTGCGTCATTGTGTTAATAACAATTAAAAATATTTTTCTTTAAAAAAATCCCTATATCGCTTACTTTTGATCATTTTGAAGAAAAGTAGAAACCTTTATTCATAATAAATTTCAGAAATATGACTGTTTTTCGCGGTTCCTCGGTTACGTTTTTTTATATTTTATTCGTGCAGTCAAAAAAGTTTTGGGACACGACTGCCCTTTTTGGCGTAATGACGTAGGAGAAGGTATTTGGGCAATTTCCGGCTGAATATTAACACTGTCAAAACAAAAAGCATACTTTAGTTCGGAATTTTTCTTCCGTTATTCAAATTCTGAGTTCATAGACAGCAATAAGTTTCATCCTAATTAGTATAGTTGATATGCGGACTTTAATTCTTATTGCAACATGTTGGAGCCCTTGAACAAAATGTTTTTGATGATTTCTTGTTTTTAGGACACCAACATGGCCGCTTTGTCTTTGCATCTCTCAGTGATTAAATGAAAAAAAATTGATTCAAGGCAATATTGTGGGTTCTTCCAAGTCCCGGCCTCATTGGTGGTTCGTATCTTTGTTTCAATTTCACTCTCCGATTCATTAGGATATGTGCACCAATTTTTATTAAGTTTACAAAACTGAAGTACTATATATTGAGAGTATTTTGAAAATAATTCCTTCTGAAGATATGGGACTGTTATTTACAAAACAATAATGATTTGTTCCTGTGATCTAGTTGAGATTTTACAGAGAATGTAAGGCTCATTGACGGTTTTACCACCCAGCTGTTTTGGGTATTTTAGAACCGTCACATCTTTTTAGAAACATCTTGTGAGAATTTTGTTTGGTTTACACCCAACATTGGCCTCTATGTCTATATATTGTTTCGTGCCTCTTGGAGTTGGAATTGGTTGAAAACGCTCTATAGTAAGTCACACGATTTTTAATTTACAAGAAATAGTCCGTGTTGTTGAGGTTCATTGTTCGGATTACAGTTTTAACTGTTTTTGCCACAATTTGTTTTATTTCTGTGAGCGAGTCGAAATAATGAAAAATATGAAAACAAAAAGATAAGGCATTGAAAAACAGTGATCATCGTCCGAGGAACTTTTGGTATATTAGGGCCGTGAATAGTAGATAGAATAAATAGGAACCGGACTTCTGTGTTTTACTGTACATATAGATATTTGAACAGACATACTACAATACCGCTGAAAAAAAATAGCAAAACAGCCACTGTTCATCAGCAGGATGCTCAAATTGTGTGCAACTCTACATTGTCTACAACTCTATATTGCGAACGTAAATATATGATTCAGTAAATTTCAACTGGAAACAGTTTGTTCGCTTTTTTAAGGTCAAGACTGAGCCTCATTGTTCTTAGAAAGTTATTTTTATTAAAAGCGTGCATATTATTTTAACGTTTTAGATATGGCTGCATTATAAACAAAAATCTTTACAGTATCGTCGTACAGTAAATATTTTGGTCAGGGAGAGAGACGTGGTATAATGTAGAATCACCGGCTCAGAATTAAGGAGCTTAAAAAAAAAAATGAAAAAATCGCGACTCTGAGCCGCGGTGATTCCACATTATTTTGCAGCCAATATGGAATATATTTTCTCCCAACAAGCCGGCATTATAATGTGGAATCACCGCGGCTGAAGTAAGTAGAGGCTACTTCGCCCCAGTCTGAGTTCCCAAGGGTTCATTTGCCTTTTATAGATTTTTTAAATGCATACTTTTTTTAAGTTGTTTTTTTCGCCTAAAGTATACGTCAACACATACAACGGTATAAAATTTCTATAAATTCATTTTAGAATAGAAATAAAATTGTTTAACATTTTCACATATGGAGTAATATGGAATACCTTTGCCGCGCTGTAATATGGCACATTTGTTTTTAAAGAACGGCAAATGCGCAGAATAAATCTCGCCATTCAAGACAGTGCCGGGGATTTTTAAAACGCGTTTGTCTTTTTTGTTTTTGATTTTCTGTACTTTGTTTTTCTTCTGAGTTCTATGAAATCGCAACAAATTATTTTTTTCGGGTAGTTTAAAAGTTAAAGCTTATGGATTATGTTTGATAACTTCTATAAATCAACAGATGTCCTCCAGGTGTCAAATTGTCAGTAGTTTTGTGGTTTGCATTTGATGGTAGTATGATAATGAACACGTGACATATTTACAATCAAATGCTGGAGGATCAGTTGTTACAACACCTCAAAAACAAAATTGTCTCGCGGCAAATTAATTGAAACACAAGAAAAATACGCTGTTCACGTTTATTGCTGCTAGTTGCAAATGAAATCATTTATTTGAGAGACGTTCCACTCGCGTTCTTTGCCGGCAAAAGCTTACGAAAGTACAGCAAACAGGAACGCCGGGTGACAACATTAAATCTTTTAAAATATGGAAAGATAGTTCACATCAGTTTCATTTATACTTTATTTGAAATATTACACTTTAAAACTGCCATCCAGGAAACAGCTTTTTATTAAAAGTTATTCAAATAAATTGTTTTATTATTTAATGTTCACTTATCGTGTTCTCCAGCACAAAAATTCTCCAATATTTGCACTTCAAAACAGGGAGAACTTAAAGGTTAGAGAAGAATTCTTTTGACTCTCCAAAAGAAAATAATTGTGCATTCAATAAATATTTGTCAGGTTTTTACTAACTTAGGGTAAATATTTTGCTAAATTATAAGTGGCCAAGTTAACGTTTGTTTAACTTTCTCATCATTTCATCACACATACATTTCCGCTGCAGGGGAACATAATTTATTCCCTCCACACGTAGGTTGAATTAAGCATTTATAAACACAACAATTTGCGAAAACTTCTTCACGAATCACATATTTATCTTGACAATTGATAATTGTTGCAACATTTTAGTTTCGCATTGATTAACAACCATTTCCTGGACAAAAGAAAAGTGAGAAGTGAAAAATAGTGTTTTTTTTTAATAAGGAGTAATAAAACATAGGTTAGTTTTAAAAGTGCCTTCAAGCCACATAGAGTAATTTTTCAGAACTATTTTCTCTTTCAACTATATATTTACCGGAGTTGAAGCGAGTCAGTTGAATGGCACTTTTTGCTTGGACGTGATTTTTACGGCTTGTCAAATCATGTTAAACTAACACAGAAAATAGCGGAAGTGAGCCATCAAACGGAAACAGGAAAATGACTCGTTGATACAAGCACACCCCAATTCTTGCGTAAGATAATCCAACAAAAAGTTGAAAAGATTTTAGCCATATATTCCCGCTCATATAAAGAAAAGAGTTGAGTATAATTTCTTTAACTCACTATGGTATTAATATGAATCGAAGGTCACCCGATCTAGTTCTCCTTGAAATCACAAGATGTCTTTGCTCTCACATCAAGGTCACTTATTGAAGTGAAGCCTTTTAATAAGTCAATAACAGATAAGAATTACCGCTCAAGTTTTGTGTTTAAAGCCTGCTAGAATTATCAAGCCCAGCTTGTTTTGAAGCATGGCACAAAGCCAAATGAAATGAGACAATTTTCTGTTTTATGCAAAGACTAGACAAGAATTTTAGGACGAAGCAAGTTTCTGGCGTATTGAAAAGAGATCTTTTCACTTCTAACAAGATTAAAAGCGCCGAGGAAATTGACCCTTGTATATTCACCAGAATTGTTTCGAGCTTTGTATTGACAATAACCAGACTTTTTATAAATAATCTGATCCCTGAGGCTACAAATTATGAGTAGCATGTGAAACTCATTTCAATCATAGTCTATTCACAATCATTTGCCGTGAAAAAGAGTGTGGTTTATAAATTTATTGCAACGTACAGAGACTAATCATCGAAGCTTTAAGAGATAATGTGTTTGTAAAGATGTCAATCATAACGATTGTAGCCAATGGAAAATAAACATCAATTCGACCCCCAAGAGATGAGATCACGCTGTGATCCTGAGCAGGTCACAATTTAGTCGGATCATTTTTAGCATCGTTACGCTACTCGATCGTTTGCATAACTTCAAGACAGATTTATACTCGCCTGCCGTGAAGAAAGTAAATTTGAAAACCTCGTCATCTTAAAGACCGTTAGATGGAGGTGGGGTCCATGAAGAGAAATTTTACCCTTCTAGATTACATCCAGCCACATAACAACACACTTTCTCCTTTTTCTGTGCCACGACTTGGAATCAACGAGAACATTGAAGTGAGTCAAGAAATACAAAATGGACCATTTCACCATTCATACTTGGAAAATACAACTCATTTACCAGGTCTTCGACCAGCTTCTCATAACATGTTAGATTCTCTCTCCATGGCTAGCTCGCAGGGAGCGTACACAATGCAGCCGAACTATTCCATGACAGTGACGTACCCAGCGTTTGCTCCAAGAGAATTTCTACTCCGTCGAGACCACCTTCCGGGGTCCCCAGGTTTAACTCATGCTGGTTCTACAACAGCGGAGCAAAGCTCGGTTCACCTAAATGCATTGACCCATGCCGGTTTGCCGCAGGGCTTCATATCGGCAGCCAACCCTGGCGCATCAGTAGCGCCACAACAACATGTGGTCTCTGGTCAGGCTAACACAACACTTCTATCTCCGCCAGGCACCTTATCACAAGCGATAGATACTGCGGTTTGTAATTCACCATCTGCATCGCTGCTATATGCAAACACTGGTGTCTGTGGCACTCAGGTACCAACATCTCTGCCGGTATCAGTTGTGGAAAAGAACTCGCCGATTAGTAATGGCAATGGCCATAGTAATAGCAGCAGCCCAATTTCCCAAAACGAAGGTCAAACCCCTGTCACCAACTCTCCTCAAGTGCCGGCAGCTGTGGCTGATACGCAACAGATTTTAACCAACGAAAACCAAATCAAAATTAATTCCATCCCAACGGTCGAGCTTTCAACCACCGGAGCTTTCCTTAGATATGTTAGACCACAGATCAAGCAAGAACATGTATGCCGCTGGATTGATAGTAAAAGCAAAACTAACAAGGCTTGTGATACGACTTTCCATACAATGCAAAACCTGGTTAAACACATCACAATGGAGCATGTTGGCGGCCCTGAAAATAACCCACACGTGTGTTTGTGGCAAGACTGTTCGCGCGGTGGCAGGCCATTCAAGGCAAAATACAAGTTAGTAAACCACATACGTGTTCACACGGGCGAAAAACCTTTCCCGTGTCCCTTTGCCGGATGTGGAAAACTATTTGCTCGTTCAGAGAACTTGAAAATTCACAAACGTACACATACGGGAGAGAAACCATTCGTTTGCGAGTTCGAGGGTTGCAACCGCCGTTTTGCTAACTCTAGCGACCGAAAGAAGCACTCACATGTTCACACGTCTGATAAGCCGTACACTTGTCGAATACCTGGCTGTGAGAAAAGCTATACTCACCCAAGTTCATTACGAAAACATCTCAAAGTTCACCTCAAAACCCATCCTTATTTAGAAAGCACAACTGTGGCAAGTATGTTGTCACGACCGCTTCATTTGAACTCAACAAGCGAATGGATGAAGAAGTCTTCGCCAAGTGACTACTCGCAAACACAATCCGTTATTCCCAAACAGGAACAACTATAGTCTTCTTTTATTATTTACAGCCGAGAAACTTAGGAGTTTAGGGTGAATTTGTATACAGAATATTTATCTTGAGGTCACTCCGTTGCTAATTTCCGCAAATGAACAAAAAACAAAAATATGAAACTTTTTTAGACATGCTTGAAATGATAGCGTGCTTCTAAGTTTTGCAAGGTGTATTTTAAATTTCAAAACGCTCAGTTTCAAGAGTTTGAGAAAAGAAAATTCATTTCTGTGTTTTATTTAAAAAGAATATTGCTTTCAAATTGACAACTATTAAAATGATTCCCTTTCAAGTATTTGCCTAAATGAAGTAAACAATTGGAATGTGTTTTTAGATGATTTTAAATTAATAATTTCATTATTTGAGATTTCTCTATTTCAAAATATGGTGTATAATAATAAAGTGTAAAAAATTGAAATTAATGCACTATTTTGTAAGGTAGTATTTTTAACATAAGTTGTTGCCAAATGTAGTTTATTTTTGAAATACATCAAATATATTTAGGAAGTTTATCGAGTTTCAAAATGAGAAGTTTGACAAGTGTAATATTATTGTAGAGCTGTGACAATAATTCATTCGTCAATTTGTTTTTACAGCTTGTTTGTCCATTCTACTAACGTTTTTCCACAATAAAGTTAAGTGATGAATGATGGAAAGCGATGCGGTTCCTTTGTTTGATTGCAATGTTTTTTCCACCCAGCAGGACTTGAGCAAAGGTCAAAATAATTACTACCTCTTGTCGTCATAATGAAGTGCTGTCAATTAAAGCCACAAGATGAGTCAAAAGAAAATCTTTCTCTCTTTGATTCGTCTTGAAAATCTGAAGTGTTGCGACTATATTAGTATAAATGGAAAATGGAGAATATTCGTCAACAGTTTCAAAAGTACCAAACCTGCCGCTAAAGACATAACTTGCCCTTTGTTGCCTTATCTTTCTTTGAGAAAAAAATGTAAAACTGCTTTGTGATTTGCCTCTTTTAACTTTCAGTTTCACATTTAGAGACCCACCGATATTTTACAATTTTTTAAAAAAAAAAAACAAATTAAGTTTTTTTCAAGATTTTTATTGCAATCTTAGAGAAATTTATCATGCGAAAATGTTAGTCAGTTGAATTGAAAAGACTTTTGAATGGAAAAAAATTCATAATTTTCTCCGCAACTTCCTTTTGAAATATCTTATACAACAGTACGCCTACGAAAAAAGTGAAAGTTGTGAATTGCATGATTATTATCAAAATCTTTTCATAATGTACATCGGGTTAACTGACCAAGCAGAATATCTTCATAGCAAATTCTCAACATTTCTGGTCTCAAACTTATTTTCTTTGTTTTTTATTTAAAGCGCATATCGCCGTTATGCAAAAGCTAAACACGTTTAAAACGAAGATATGCTAATAGCATTCTGTTTTATTTTCACAAACATTTTGTTCGATGGTTTATGAATCAATTGAACTTTCCGTTTCTTTAATAACCAGCGATATCAAATCCATTCTGTCCAGTTACTAAGCGTCGATGGATTTTGTATTCAAGTTACATAGATATATAAAAAATCGTTTTGAAGGAGTCAAGCATTTTTTCTTAAATGAAAGAACATCTGTATCATTAAATAACTCTGTTACATATTCATTCGTATGCATCACAATTGTGCATTCGAGTGTATTCAAAGCTTATCTACAAAACTGAAACGGCCGTCTTGAAATATATAAAATTGGAAATAAACCAACAGTCAATAAATCAATTTGTGATCATATGCAACTCTAGTTAACAACTTTGCCGGGTGTTAATAAAGTAACTTGTCTCATGATCTGGTTGTCGTCTGAACTCACCCATTTTTGTCTTTTGACAAATCGTTAGAGTGGAAGATGAGACACCATAAAAAAAGAGAACTTAGACAAAAAAATCTGAAATCGTTTTTGCTGAAATATATACATACAAATAAAAAAAGATAAATGACAGTGATCAATAATTTTTAATAGCTGAATCAACGATCTCTTTAAATAATGACAAATTTGTACTACTAGTATACGGATGCTACTTGATAAAGATCTACGCTACAGAGAAGGTGAATGAAGCGTTTGACAAATGAAATATTAAAAGTCATAACTGGATGCTGAGTGGGTGTTTCTACCGAAATAATGAATTTTACAATGTCGTAAAAAAAGTGTTGTTTTGAAATGGAGCAGGTCTTCCATAGTAGTGAATCATGATGGACTCCAGTCAGAAACTTTAGAGCAAATCCTTTCACTACGGTGTATAATTTATCTCTTTGTAAAACTGTTAAAAAAGATTAAAATGTTTTTAACTGTTTGTTATTTTAAAATTGTTTCTTGCTGTGTTAGTAAACAGCCGAGACCAGTCAGTGAGTCAAACGTCGACCGCCAAAACAAACTGTCTTCCCCCAGGCTAAAATTAGTGACTGAATCACCGCGACATCATCATGAAGTTAATTTTGATCATTGCGGACTTTTTTTACGCAACGAGGTCTTGAATATAGGATTTAAATATAGGCCAAAGAGTTTTGTGCACTGGAAGTATTTAACTTTGCTCCATCATTTTTGCAAACTGGTTTGGTAACTTAATTCTCCACTGGCCAATTTACAAGCAAAGTGCTACGGCAAACAGTTAGAAACTGTGCAAATATAACGAACAAAACCATGTATTGTATTGGTTTGAAGAAGACTAGGAATGACGGAACTTTTTGTTCCTTTTAGTTTTGGAGTACAGAAATAACATATTTAAAATGGTGTTTTCAACTGAACTGACTGGGTTTATTACCCTGAAGATTGTTCAGGAATTCCTGGCCGGAAAAAGTGTCAACATATCACTTGTCACTGTGTTCAGTAGCAACATCCGTTAATGCTGTTTAGTATGTGTTAGCGGTTAGTACCCATAACAAATGCTGCAGCTAGTAGTTTCTAAATTAAAATAAAAATGCAAGAAACTCAGACCAAAGAATAAAAGTTTTATGTATTTCTGAAAAAAGTTCTTTTTCTAAACCTTTCTGAAAGTTCATGGCTTTAAAAACACTTAGCGTAGAATGGAGTGAATATTAAATTAAGCACCAGGTGTGATTGTTTGTAATGAACATGAGCAGACCTGAATTTTTCTGAAAAAGGTGAAACAATTGCCTTCATTATGAAATTATCTTAATTACAATATCATAATTCTACTGCTACCTAACTGCAATTTTCCGGTTTGTATTTCTTTTAAGATCATTGACATTAGATTTTTTGTTGGGTTTCGTGCTTGGCAGAAATGTTGCCGCAGGCTTTAAATAGTGAGTGAAAGCTTAAGGTGGGCCGCAATATTCCCTGTCGGTGCTGAAGCTTGTTGATCAGTTTTACTGTCCGAGAACAAAACAGAATTATATTGCGGCTTTTTATGAATATGCTTTCATTATGAGTAAAATATATACTAAAATCCAAGAATCAGTCTCCATCAAGGGCAAAGTTTTCGTTTTGCCGGAAATATTCTTTACTCTCTCGTCAACTAAAGCTGACCGTACGAAAGTTAAAAATGTTTCACCAAACTCCAAAGTGAAACAAATATTTGAGAAAGGAGTTTTTCCAAAATTGAGAACGAGTGGTAATGATTTTGAAAGCACAATCGTGATGTGGTACACACACTCGAATATAAGTTCTAAAAAGAAAACAAAACGAAACTGGGTTGATCTTACAATTGATTTGTAACACTGAAGATTATTCACAGCAATCAGTCATGTCTTATTTTGTTCACCATCTTACTGTAGGCGGGCCACAGGCACGTTGCGCTTTCAGTAACAACACCCGTGTACTGGGTTCTAGATATGACTGAAAACATTTTATAAGATACCAGAATACTTCATCACCATTGCGTCTTCCTGATACCCGGGAGAGGGAGGGAGGATTCTAATATTGGTATGGTGGCGATGCTCGTCATAATCTTTAGGGGTTAAAATTGTCAACTTGGTAATGTATTAGGGATTTTTAGAGAAAAACCGAAGTTATTTTATATTTTACACAAAAACAACAACTTTATTACTCGTAAATTACATTTTGAGAGGTTCACAAATTACATACATGAGAAGAAAAGTAGATATTATTTAACAACAGAACACAAATAGCGGATATAAACATTTTCATACGCATTTTTAACTTGACGTTTCGTTTGCCACTCTAGATTTAGAAACATTTTCAAAAGTGACCGCCTAAAAAAGTGGTTCTTGAAAAGAAGTAGGGAGAACTGGGTACTAAATTAATTAACCAATAAAAAAAAAGAAACGACAGTGTTTGATTGTTTCTAATACAGTAACAACTTCTCACTGGCCACGTTTGAATTCATGGCGGGCTTGAGTTCTTGGATTAATAAGGTTTCTTTTATTCTACAATGAAAATCAGTCTTTCCGGTTGCGATGTCAAAATTGTCCAACTTGATGTTGTGTCCGGTGGTATATATATGGTCAGCAGAGTGAAGATGTCTTTTTGTTAGAGCCTTAAAATGCTCTGTTTTACCATCGTGCAATCTTCGTTTCAATATACGTTCAAATGGGGATCATATGTTTTACTTCAAAATTTGTTCAAGTTGCTCGAAAAGACAACTCTCATTTGTTTTGAGAATTGAAAAATATGAAGATCAGTTAGGGTGGTACCGGTTTATCATTCCAAAAAATGGAGGCCATAAAAGAATTAGTTTGTTTCCGCCCAATTTCTGAATCGATATTAGAGAAATTTTAATTTGCAGCATATCTTGTATTGTATGAATGAATTTTGCAAGCATACTGGCGTTGATACTGTTTAAAAATTTTACGAAGCAAAATTTTGTCATAAGTGCGAAAATTCTAATGCGTGTAAACAGTAAATATTTGTTATTGAAAGGAGCTGCAGGACATTTAGCAAAGGTGAACAGCACCATCAGTTTGCTCACTAAATGTTGTTCTTGCGAAAAAAATAAGCTTGACAGCCTTGTTCTGTTTGACGTGAGCCTTTTGTAAATGGGTCTTATGGACACTTCCTCACGATAACTTTGCATATGATATAGATGAGATTGCAGTATATCTATTTGAGCTAGAAAGTAACATGTAATATGTTAGCTGAGAGATAATATGCCGCAGTTGCGCGAAATATGTGAACACAGACAAAAGCTATCAAATATTTTTCATAAAGAAATTGACTCATCAAGTCCCAAATTTTCAGTAGTGCATGCAATCTTTCCTTTGTAAAATTTGACTGGAACCGTTTGAACTTTGTATTGATATTTTAAATTCATAATATTTTTAGGGATCAATTTTTGCATGAGGTATTTTCTATTGTCGAAAATTTTAACGCTTTCTTATATTTTAGGGTATTACACTCCCGATTGGCAGCATGCCTATCCTTTTTACCCCAAAATACCCCCTTCCCCCCGGCCCCTCCCAAGGGATCTTCCAACATATGGGCAAAACATGGTACTTTTATTCATGAACACAAGCAAATTGTATTTATTACAAACATCAGTGAACACTAACAATCAGCTTCAATCATAGATCTTTAAAATAAGAAGCCAAAATTACAGCAACGTAGAGGTTTTTCAAACTTTGAAGTTACAAACTACATGATTTCTTTCCAATTTCATACTCGAGATACGTGCATGACAATGTTTACTGAGTGTTTTTACAAATAATTATACACCAAGGGATAAACTTTTCTTTTTATTAAGAACCAGTAAAATTTTGCCCAGGCTCAATGTTCTTATTTTTTCAACAATTTGAGGCTCAAGATGTTCTTATTTTGTTCTTAACTGCAATATATTGAAAATCGGCCTTCCGGTGTTTATGTATGCCCAGTTTTTATTTCAAGAACGT
>JAOTRI020131499.1:0-11388 GCA_028564885.2 Zoanthus sanctaehelenae
TCAGGTCTATGAAAACAAATTGTATGACCTTATAGGTCCAACCGGATGACATAGCTCTTAGAGCCCTTTGATTATAAGAAGATGAGGCTGAAAATCGTCAAAAATGTAGGAACATGTTAAGAACATGCTGAGGTTGAGAAAAGGTAAAGAACATTTATTTATGATGAAATAATTCATACAGTGTTATTGAAAAATTTACTTGGACTTAATGACTAAAGGTTGCAGATATTAATTTTACATCACAAGTTTTTCATTTACCAAAATGCAGTTCTCAGGTATAGTTCTTGAGATTATAAACTTTGCTACCCGCTACTGTATTTTTTAAAATTCGATAAAGCACATGTACAAATCAATGTATACAGAAAAGTACCACATACGGTGCATGTATTGTTTTTATTGTCTAAAATCAGTAAAGATGTTTTAAAAACATGTTTAAGAACATTTGAGTCTGATATACCGAAAATATTTAAGAACGTTTAGCCTCAGTCGAAAAATTCGTCGTTCTTATTAAAGAAAAGGAGTGTATGGGGAGATCTGGTGCGAGATGATGACACGTGACCAGTAATTCAACAATTTCTCTGAAAGGCAAATCGAACAGTCAAAGTTAAGTTGAAGAATAACAGGTAAAAACTCACTATCACATTGTTGTTTCGTTGCTATATTTAGCAGTACGTTGGAGTTTAACATTTCTTAGCTTTCAATGTTGTTAGATTGTCAGACAAGCATAAAACAGCTGCCACTGGTGTTTTTATTTAGAACAGTGTTTTTCTTCAGTGTTATACTTCAACACAAATTCTTCTTTCAGTTAGGCGAATAGGACAGTTGCTATCTTGACTCGTAGCTGTTAATCGCCTTTATTCATGGGTAATTTAAACTTGACCTAACAAAACTACTTTACAGTGAATTAAGTGAAACATCAGCCAAGTTCGTTATCATGATCGGCTTGGCTGGTGATGTTTAACAACCTAAAAAATTGTCACTGGCGTTTGGTTCAGCTCAGTTACTGATGAAGGAAGAACACACAAGTAAGCATTCAATTTACGTTGAATTCCTCTAGATCGGCAGCATACGTATCGTCACAAGTTGGCATGTTCATTGTTAAAAGTATTTAGTTCACTTAAAAATTGTAAAATTGGTACATTTTATTTTTTGACAGTAAACTTAGTTCCCGTGACTAACGTCAAATGTTACTCGCATTAGTGACTTTAGTCAGTGCAGTTTGATTATACAAGGAATAATTTTATTGTCTATCTGCATGTCGCCTCGATATGAAATAGATTGTTTTTCGATAAATTTGAAAAGGTTTAGGTTTGTTTTCAAGCGAACCAGTGATTGTTGATCAGTTTTTACGTGTTTGACAACCAAATATTCTTCCGCATTGCACAATACTCTAAATTTCTGACTGCAATGCTATCGCATAGTTCGGAAATCCAAATACTGCCCAACTATTACAAACTCAAAATTTTTTTATTCTTTTTCAAGAATTTAGACATATGAAGCGGATATATTTGGAACGCCAGAAAGATTTGCTGTTTTAAATTATAAGTCTTACTATTCTTGTTTTGTGTATCAATAAATTCTCAAATTCAATTCTTAACAGGGATTTTATATTTTTCATCGTAGATTCCAATGTTGATGTTATGTTTCCAAAATCACTTTGAACCCGGCACGGGTATATAGTTTCTTTTTCATAAATCTTGCACCAAGTCCCTGAACGGCTGAAGTATTATTATTAATCAAAGCCAGCGTTTCAGAAATGTCAAATTGACAAAATATTTGAAGAATAGGAAGAGAGTACTACAGCTTTAAATGTTCTAAATTGGAAGTTTCAAGTTTATAATTAATTTTGGCAATTTACGCGTAACTATTATTTCACATTTTTATTTTCTCTTAAAATTTTAAATCTTGAAACACTCCAATCCAACACCAAATATAATTTCCATTTTGATGTAAAGACACTAAGTCTAAGATAGGTTTCTAATAAATCACTTTATTGTTAAGGAAAGTAAGCACTATGAAAATATTATCAAAAATAATTTGAATTTTGTTTTCTTCCATTTATTGTTAATAGATCTTTTTCTTAGGTGTTTAAAACAACAAAGCAGCAATGTTGCGACAAATCAAGCTTGTGGATGTGAACCCGCACATCACCTGTGTTTTGTGTGGAGGATATTTGATAGACGCTACAACTATCGTTGAATGTTTACACTCGTGTAAGTCGACAACTGTCCCCCGTTTCTTTGCTTCGGATAAAGCCTAAATCAACTTCTATCAAAATAGTTTCTTTTAGTAGTTTTACTAACTGAAAAGGCCTTTTACTATTCTTTATCGTTTTGTCTTACCGAGAATATTCGCTAAATATTTGCATATGGTTATTCTTGTAACACTATAAATTCTAAACCAAAGAGTTACTTTACTTGTGAGCCGTTGCATAATCTTTAAACGCTTTGTAAAAAATGATTGTTAGTGTACCTCACTGGGTCAGTGAAATATTTATTTATCATTTACAGCGTTAACGTTAGACTACTGTTAGATCCCGGCTATTTTGATGCAACCTTCGGCTTGAATTACTTTCTGCGAGCAAGAGACCAAGACAACGCAGCATGTCAAGGTCGCCGCTCAATGAAATTTGCCAACCGTAAAATTGTTCTGTTTTATTTGTAAGGTGGTGGCAATTGCGATGCGCCGTGAATGGTTCAGCAAGTGTTCCGAGTGTATTCAGTTAACATGCCAAGGATAACTAAAGTTACAACTATACTGACCAACGCTTTTTATCAAGTTATTCTATTTGTTTTAAAAACAAATTGCTCTACACATGTAAACGAACACAGCTACAACACTTCTATCGGACTCAGTTGAATGGTAAGCTCTCTCAACTATCTCGCTGTGAAACTTCCTTGCAAAGACAGGAATGTGTAATTCAATTTTTCAAGTCTGTATATATTATAAATAGATAAGAGAAGAAACATACGGACGTAGTAGAAAGTTTTGACAAAAGATATAAATTCCTCTTAAATGATCTGCTCCGGTCTCAGTTGAAGTTGGTTATTGCCCAAATGTCATTATATTGGCTATTTAGTTTCTTAAAACATTTGAAAGATTTTTAAAACATTTTAAAAGACATTTAAGTTTATTCAAACAAGTTAATTATTTTTTGTTTCCTAACAAACAGTCAAGATTTAACGACTCCAGTTATGCTGTCACACCAAATTTAGTTATAACAGTGTCGTTGAACAGAAACGTCGAGGATCGGAAGTGGATTTTGCTCTTCACATTAATGCCGTGGTTTAGTGTCCGTTACATTTAAACACTCAGTTATTGAAAGTCTGATCAGTCTCTGTGAAAGACACTGTAGTAATTATAAGTACCGACTGAACCAAATACGTTTCTCAAGTAACAAAAATTAACTGAAATTATAAATGAAAATGTTTACTAACGTTACAAAGTCAGTGTTAAATCAGTCAGTTTCCTTGCCCTTGAGGCTTGGCATTCTTATAGATCATACATGGAAACCCGCATGGCGTTGTTTTGGTTTAAATGTACATTACAGTACAGAGTACTAATACAAAATCCATTTTAGTACAGATTTTCGGCTTTTATAAATATGCACAATTCCGTTTATTTATGTTACAATATTATATATAATATGACAAAGGCGTTTCTGCAGCCAGAAACTGAGCGAGTTGTAAGTGAAAAGCCGAATTAATTTATTATACAAAACTGGGGTAATGTTCCGACTATATGTGGTAAACATTATAAATGTGTTTATCGATCTCTAAAATAATATAGGAGACATTATTGAGGCTGTACCCTGCGTGAGTGTAAATATATTTTATCGAAGAAATCATGGGGTCATAGAATTAGAAGCAGTAATTGCGTTGATGTTGACTTCTTTCTATATGTTCAACGTAGCGACCCCCATTTCAAACAACAGATCGCCATAAGAAATATATCAAAAATATCTCTCAAGCATTTGTCAGCATCAGCTCTAGTGAAGCTTTATGCGAAAAAGATTTTGTAGGAAAATTGTTGAAAGTTGTGTTTGTTATAAAATTGCTTATGACCGACAAAAACGTTATTTCATTTGGCTTAAATTGCATATTGATTCCCCTGCATGACGTTTATAACTTTTATCATTAACTGAATTAATATTTAATATTTATGTATGTTGTGTTGGCAACTATAATGATAAACTATCAGTAAATATTATTCAAATAAGTCATACGAAAAAAACTCAAACTTTAAGTTTAAACGTCACCTGACTAATCAGACTAATTTTATCAACCTATCGGCTGTTAAAAACAATTAAAATGCTGTTGCTCATTGTTTGCATGAATTATTCCGTTTTCTCTTGTTAACTATGAGAGCGAATTGAAGTAAAAAAAGTACAACAAAATGCCTTGCTTTTTCATTTTTGATTTAAGTTAATGATTTCCGCGTTGTGACGACTAAACTGAAGTGCAATACAGTGTTTTTCACGACATTGCTAAGTTTTCCTTGGAGTTTCGTGTGAAAGTTTTAATGTTTCTTGACCCTTGGTTTAGTGAAACTCGGCTTGATTGAGTTAGGCGTTTTTGCCTAACGCGGAAAGATATTTTCCATTCAGCCACGAGGCTCCAAAGATTGCAGTCAAGAACATTTGTGTGACCTTCATTTCCGCTAGAGCTCTTTCAGCTTTCTATCTTTACGAGATTGTTAAAGGCTGGAGGCTAAAATGCGATGGGTTAGTACCACTTTCAATACTGCAATCGAACACATTCATCCGTTTAACAGTAGAGAAATCGAAGATCAGAATCCGGAATGGATTCATTAATGTAACCCCTCGACGGTCACAATCAGTAATGAAATAATCAAAACCCAACTTCTCCTTATATACAACAATCAAAATAGGACATTTGGTTGAGAGAAAATGAGAATTAAACAAAGAAAACTATAATAAAGTAGCTTTTCTCAATCTTGTTCAGTAAAAAAAGAGTTTAGCTTTAGACATTTGTTGGGCCTTGTTAGTTGTTAAGCTGTTGCTTTCATTTAAAGAAGATTATTCACCGTTCACGATTGACTTCTTCACCTGTGCACTGAATACATTTTCCTCGAAGAATTAAAAAGGCAACCACTGAAGTCAGTAATAGCGTGGAATAGCTTTGCAATCTTAACTCAATTTGTTCTGCTTGCTAAACCACTCATGAAGAAAAAAATCTTTAATTATTGCATTATTGCCTGTTCAAAACAGTTTTGATTTAAGAGAAAAATTGATTTCTTTGTGATGTCAGTCTGCAGAAGCTGTATCGTGAGATACCTTCACACGTCGTTCAACTGCCCCGTTTGTGACGTCGAGGTTCACAAGACCAGACCACTCTTCCATATAAGGTGCGTTATACAGTTTGGATTTTCCATGATTTTATTATATAATAAGTACCTCGAAAAAATTGATTTTTCAATATCTATAAATTGGTATAATTCATAACTCTTTACAGGCCAGACCGCGTATTACAAGATATTGTCTTCAAACTGGTACCAGGACTTTACTGCGGTGAGCGTTTAGCCTTAAACTTAACATGAAACAGTTGTCACCTTCTTGCATATGTTCACTCTTATCTTATCGCCTCTTATTTAATAATTTAAGTTTCAGTCCCTAATAAAAACAAGAAAAAGTCAATTTTTGTTTTCGTTGTTTGCAAAACGAGAAAACTAAGCTTTTCGCGTCAATTAGAAAAAACGACAATAAGTAATTTTTGTATTCAATCATTTTAAGGCAAATTTTCTCTGGCGTTTGCATTATTTATGCTATCTTGAACATATTTTAAGCAAGATTCAATAGTTTTATTCAGTTTTAACTCTGAAGATGATCTTCTATATGATCGAAAACGTTTAGTTTAGTTTTATTAGAAAAATTTTACCCATGGTCAATTTTAATTTTTACTAGGCGGAATTATGAAAATAAACTACATTATTATTATTATTGTTATTATCCTATAATTAGTATTATTTATAGTTATTATCACTATTACTATTTTATTACTATTATTACTATTGTCATTGTCACCAGTGCAGGGCTTTCAGTAGGTTGTGGTTTAGCAAGCTGTGTTTGAAAAGTAGGCGTCTAAGAGTGGAGTGTCACGCAATTGTTACATTACAAATTTGACATGGAATTGTCGGTGTAACTAGCGCGATGAAACTTGATGCGATAGTAGTTGCGACTTTCATTGATTTGCTACAGTAACCCTCTGTAATTTCCTCAATTTTGTTTTTGAAAATTGCCCTAATTCGTAGATTTAGGAATTAAAATTCATGGACAGTGAAGCCAGACTGGCCATTTTACTTTCAACAAAGAGAGCGGTTGAAAGTTTCTAGGAAAGGTCAAATACACAGTCAGTCCAAAACATTCAAATTATTGTCTGATATAGGTGGGGGGATAAAACAAAATAGCCGGTGGTCAATCGCCGGTAGCCTGTTACGCCACAAAATTTAATACCTCGCACAAAATGTAATACTAACACAAAATGTAAATGAACTTTCGCACAAAATGTAATAACCCAAAGTAACGCAAAATGTAAAAACATCTCCCTCAAAATGTAATATCACGTAGCAAGGTTTCAGTTTTTATACTTTGAATTAAATTATCAGAGCTGCGGTCACCCCTGCATTTTGCTGGAGACTTATGCATTTTAGATTGATCTCTCGCTTAAATTTTGCGCCATTTTTCATACATTTACTTTATTTCTCCCCGTACTGCAAGGAAACTATCTTGAAGCTAGTACGCAATTTTGCATACAAAGTTACTGATCGTTTATGCTTACAGAATGTCAACATTTTCAGTAGATGTTTGTCGTTTTTTCGTGTTTTTTTTGGTTCCACCCAGAAAATATAAATTGAGTAAAGAAAGGGAAACAAAGCAGAGCAGTTGAAATGTAGAAGTAAAAAACAAACAATTAAAGGAAGACACGTAGGTATCGAACTCGGATCCGTCTGCGTGCAGGCCGAAATATCATTAAGCCCACTCGTCCAGAATTGCTGTTGATTTCATCCGCATATATAGAAAAAAAAAAGAATTTTAGAATATAAGCAATAATCACAATCATAATTTTGATAGTACAGCTACTCTTTTTCCTAAAACTAATTACCATTACCTTCGAAGACAGGAAGTCCGCTTAGAATATCAGAGACAAGGCTGAGTAGTAACAACAAAGCAGTATTTTTCATAGACGTGTAAACCGTCGACAGATGTTTTTCATTTTAAGAATCCTACGTTTTTAAAACTGTACAGTTGAATCTGTATTTTATCGAATAGTAGCACTATCCTTTTTTATATAAGTACCCCTGCATGCCTTTTTCGGGCAACTCTCCCAGACAGGCGCGTGCTTGCAGTTGTGTCTAGACAATGACGCGCTAAGTCTATTTCGAGCTCTCTCAAACTTCAATCAAACGTAGCTGTGCAAAATGATGTCCGTATCACCCTCAGTCTCTCCGCGCATTCAGGAAGAAAATGAGCTATGACCTCCTTACCATGTTCAAATCTGGAGTCAACTGTGTAAAAGCTCTCCCGGATTACGCGAAGGCTTTAAACGCTGATCCTAAAGAAGAACTATCGCGGAATCGCCATTCGAAGTATATTATGGCTGAAAAGTCAACAGAGCCCCGCCCTCGACAGGTGGCATCCCGCTTCAAGGAGAATGGAACCAGGAAGAAAACCAGCAACAGAGAATGGCCATACAGATGGTATCGCAAAAATACGGAGAGCTGCTCTAACCGCGACTAAGAAGTGTGCCAAAATAATGGTGCAGAAAGGACTCAGGAACAATCCTGGCAGACGGCAAATACAAAGTAAGATTCTGCTTCCCAGCAGGGTCAAATAATATCAAAAGAAAAGTGGCTATCGGTAAACGATATAACAAGCACAACAATGGAAGAAGAGCAGAGGAAGAGAAAGCTGTTGAATCAAGGGCCTAGTAAGCGGAAGAAACATCGAAGCACTTACAAAATTCCATTCTCTGAGCGGGAACTGTTTGTAAACATCCGCTCGAACCAGACACTGTCTATCCAGTATGACTCCCCAAAAGACGGCAATTGCCAAGGCTATTTGGAAAAAGTGGTTCAATACCTGGCTTGGCCTCGTTTTCAGTGGCATGGGTTGGTTCGCCATTCAGCGCATCTACTGGAAATGAAAAATCGGCATGCGCAAATGTTAATGGTTTTTGCAACATTTTGTTGTTGTTGTTTGAGACTTGCTTTTGTGGACAAATACACTGACAGTGTCAAAGATTTGTGTAGTCAGTTGGTTAAGGTTACATTGCTTTTGCATGTAAGGACACAGGATAAACTTGTTTTTTTGTTTAATTCTAATTAAAAACTTACCTCCACTTATTGCGAGGACTATAAGAGATTTAAGGGGAATTTGAAATAATAACCTGCTAACCGGCGTTGGGGCGCCCACTCGGTTTTCGCCGTAAAAACACCATCCAACGCCTAGAAGGAAGCTATTGAAATAAAGGACAAAAAATGATAAAAGTTAGTTTTTGTTGGGCGAACTTTTCCTGACCTCTACCTCTCAGACATAAATGCATGGAGCCTCACCCCCCTCCCCCAAGAGTCTTGCTGTCCATGCATGAATCACTCAACATGATATCAAGGTACAATAGGAGCCTTGGGGATGCTCCTATCCAAAAGAGATGTCAAAATTTCGGCCCCACATAATATCTCAGCTTGATATTTTTGAAAAAAGCGTTAAATATTCGCAAAGAGGAAAATTTTAAATGTTTGCGGCCAAAAAGAAAAGTTGTCGTCGGGCGTCTGCTTATTGCTGCGGCTCGTTTATGAGAAGTACTGGCAGCAACCTCCCATTGTAGTCTATTAGGGGAGGGGGGATGGGTGGCTGTTAGTTAGCTGCAAGAGGTCTTAGTATATTACCATTTTATGCGAGATGTTATTACATTTTGCGTTAATCTGGGTTATTTGAGTTTCATGTTTACGTCATATTGTTTGCAAGTTGCATTCTTGTGCCTTAAGTACAGCTGGTATTTTGACAGCTTTCTTTATTCGGCGCTCTGGCGATGCATTATCTTCAACTACTTTTCAAAGTTGGAAACAATGTGACGTCACAGGCGGTCGTTTGGCCGCGCAGAAGGCGAACACTTTTTAACACGTAATACCACGAGAAACGATTTCTGTAAATAACTTCAGTTTATCATCAAAATTACATTAAAGTTTAAAATACTTCAAAACAAAATCTATGTCATATGCACTTTAAATGCCTGAAAATATTTGTTTATGAATTATTTGTACCACTTGGAATCGGCAAGGAAAATATAATCACACCACTGATCTGCAGGGAAAAAATTTCCAATTTGTAACACTTGTGAGCACTACAAGATATTCGGCTACAAATCAGAAAACAACTCCAACAGTGCCAAGTATAGGTCGCAGCTCTCTGTCTACAGCAAATCTAGATAAAACTAGAGATATAGGAATCAGCTTAAGGAAGGGAGCCCGAATTCAAGAGCAAGGGCACTTGATGCAAGGATAAATTAAGTTTTATTTGCTGACATTGCAAACACTATCCACTATGGATCTAAAGAGTATGTGATTGCTGGAGTTGCCGAATCAGTTTCCAAAAGCAAGAGAAGCAGCAGCTACAATTCATCTACTGGCAACTGGAATCTCAAGAGCCTGGTATTCGAATGAGAACAAATCTGTGTATGAAATTCTGTATTTTCTCTTGGCACAATAGCCAAAATACTTGATTTTCACAAAGCAAAAAATTTCATTTTTCACACTTTTATTTTTCTACACAATCGATTTGATAAAAATCCACAAGTCTGAGGTTTGTTCCCTAGATGCATACAAGCAGTGTCTGCGAAAAATAGTTTTGATCCGCCAAAGATGTTTATTTTTACCCAACCATGTTTGTAATGGGGGAACCTTTGAACACCCTTAACAAAGCTTGCTGTGTTGCCGAGGCAATGACAGACTCAAATGCTTATTGTGAAAAAAAAAATTCTTGAAGTTAGTGGACCTCCTTAATTTTTCTTCGCTGCAAATTTAAACTTAATGGTAGTCGCTGCAAACTTAATAATTTTATTGCAAACTAAAAAACATCTCCGCCGCAAACTTAAGGCCGATTTCCATTCTTCCAAAAGTGACCGGGCGGACGAAAAAAGAAAACGACGTTGATGTCAAGCGTATGCGCATTGGTACGATGGGAACAAACTCTCGGCGGGCGCAAGCGGAAGAAACAACGCTCGTGAAAGTTAAAATATTCTAGGCTCTTTTTGTCCGCTCAGAAAAAACAGCCAATCAAAATAAAGAAATTTGTGTATGACATGTGTACAGAGCAAAGCAACCCAACATGGCGGACAGCTATCATACAATGTGGCAATGAAAACGAAGAAGCTTCCTTTGCAAAGTCGTTTCAAATTCTGAACGCAATTAAAAACCAACCTCAAGAAAAGCAAATTAATCAAACTAATTTTTTCAGACCACAGCCTGATCAACAGTACCACATTCTCACATCACCTGGGGCTAGTTCGTTAAGCACAGCAACAACACAAAGTGAAATTATGACATGCACATATTTGCCAGCAAACAGTGATAAAAGTGACGATGACGATCATGGACTAGACAAAGAAGTCTTAATTGATTTGGTAAGAGCATACCCCTGCATTTGGGACATCAGGTCCTATATATACAAATAGAAAAATAATTAGCGGTAAACTAGTTTGAGCTGCATCGGTGTTTCTAAAGAAACAATTTAGTAATAAAAATGTAAATTATACACCGTAAAAAAGAAATACTTAGTACAGTTTCATTACTATATATACAAACATCAACAGAAGAAAAAAGTTACTTGGCAAGAAATTTAAACTAACTTGGTTTGTAAAATAAATAACTAGTAACTTTCGACCATTTAAGTTCTACCATTTATGTTTACTAACCAAAATTAGTATGGTTCACGCCTTAGCTGTAACTCCTTGCTTGATACAGAGAAAATGTCTACATTAACTCATGCAGCTATATCGGTTGTTTTGGAACTGTCAAAAGCCAGTGAATCACCAAATTCTTATCAATAACAGCTTAAAACTTAATGTTATATGAGGTAGGGGACTAAATTGGAGCAGTAATTACTAATTAGCTACAAAACAGTATGCTGAGTTTAATAAGTTTAATATGCTGTTATTGAAGAATTTAATCAATTTTTCATCTCAGTTGGGGAAGTAACCACTAATTCTGCTGCAAATCTTGCATCAACTCATGGATTAGCCACGTATGAAGTCACTCCTTTAGTTTTTGAATCTACCAAAAACCTCTTTATGTTTCAACCTGTTAGCTCCACTGAAGTCAAGAAAGTGGTAATGCAGATGCCTTCAAATAAAGCTCCAGGATTTTGCCAACGAT